>JAQGAK010003670.1:0-14313 GCA_034696945.1 Lipothrix lubbocki
CTATAAGAGATCTCCATATAAGAGAACTCTCTCTGTAAGAGATCCTTTGGGCCCACATATCATACATAGTTATATGCGTATATTAGCTCTCTCTATAAGAGAATTTCTATATAAGGGACTGATTTTGGTGATTTATAGCGTTCTTTTATAGCGAGAGTTCAGTGTAATAGCACTTCTAGGCTGCCTTATAGTGTGTCCTTATAAAGAAAGCCCAGTGTACGTAATGCCTTTCCTCACCTGGTAGTGAACAGTTGCCATCACAAAATTCCCCAAAAAAATTTTGTCCCATCCTCCAATAGCAAAAATCCCACGAATCCTCCGTGTCACAACGAAAATAATGCGTATAAGATTGTGAATGTTTAAAGTTTTTTTTATGAGTTGTACATTCTGTTTTACATTTGTTTCCTCTTGTACCATATGGTGTATTGATTTTTGGCGAAATCGCTTCGCATAAACTTGCTGATACCATGCGATTTAACCATCCACACTTTCGCAGGGACAATCCGCAAGGATTCGTTGGAAAGAGAGAAGTGAAATTTCCACTGCATTCATACCCATCGTAGAGCATAATACATTTGCCATTTGTATTGATTGAGTAATGTCGTCCATTCCAGTCGATGTTGTTCATACACTTATTTTCTTCTAAAACGGAATGTTTTAGTTTACTGCAAGTTTGCAAGTTTCTTTCCCGAAAATATTCTAGTGGACAGATGTTCACGAAGTCATGTGGTTCCTTTGGATCTGTTTAAAATGGGAAAAACACTTAAAATGCAATTGCAATTGCAAGGGATGGCATTATCACATGTGTAATATCTTGAAGAAGACCACAAGGATTGTCTTTAAATAAAATTAAATAAAATTTGTCATCGCATTAAAATTCCTCTTTGTTTGGACTCGCCGTTAAAGCAACATTTACTACAATACAAGCACTTATGTAAAACAGATCTAACCACTGTCCGTGAATAAACTCAGTTTCTGTAATATTAGCAGTTTTAAAAGTTAGATTAGTTTTATTATTTTAATTTTTTATTATTAGAAAATTATTCCAGTTAATTTTAACCAAGGTATGTAGCAATTGCGTTGCTACAACTGTGCATGATTTCTGCAAGATCTTGAACGACTACAGCATTCACGGTCAAACTTTTTGCAGTTGATTCACAGTCAAATGACTTGCCTTCACCAGGGAGTACGTCAGGACATTTTGTCCACGCCAGTTTTTTTGAGAAAATCTAAGAACTTCCTGACGGATTTTCAACTTGTGTATATTATGAAAAAGGCCATTTTTCGAGCAGAAATCTGAGCATTTTGGGCAGAAATCTGGACATTTTCCTATTTTTTTCAAAAAATTCCACAAACAAATAAAATGGTACAAAAGACAAACTATCGTCAATAAATTGATAACTATTAGTAATAGTGATTTAAATAAAATTCTAAATACGTAAAACAGTTGTCAGAAATATATTCAGAAACATTTCAAAAATAATCAAAATTTTCCAAAAATTGGCCTGAAATCTTGAAAATGCCCAAAACTGTGCCCAATTTCCTGCTTGAAAATATCCAAAATGCCAATGCCCAGAATACCATTATTCCCTCATTTTGCTCTCAATTGTAAATGCCCAAAATGCCGTGGCAATTTCAAATTGCCAACACTAAGTTCAGTGTACTGTGATTCCAGTCAGAATTATATGGATATATTTACAAATCAAATTATACATTTTGAGAACATATATTTTGAATTTTAAGCACAAAACGAGCTATTTGTAGTGATCATCCAATAAGAACCTTTCATAAAATATGGTTGGTAAAAGAGTAAATCAAAGTGAACTCATATCTAGTGTAACCTTTTTCCTAGCCCAGCTGTCGCGGGCCACTTGCAATGACTCAAAGGTCCACCGGTGGACCGCGGGCCACTTAGTGGGCAAGCCTG
The DNA here is from genome assembly GCA_034696945.1 of Lipothrix lubbocki. Classification (NCBI taxonomy): domain Eukaryota; kingdom Metazoa; phylum Arthropoda; class Collembola; order Symphypleona; family Sminthuridae; genus Lipothrix; species Lipothrix lubbocki. The sequence goes on from JAQGAK010003670.1 coordinate 1,928, forward strand.
GTTTAAGGTTTGATGAACTTGGCCCAAATGGTCAGATAGTTTAACTATTATAAAACGCCTTTTACTCAAGGTACTCTTAGCTACTGAACATTATTGTTAATTTGTTATTTCAGGTGGATCACGTTAACCAAACCTGTACTTTCCTAGTGCCAGGATGCATGCACATAACTACAGTCAACAGAAGTTTAAGTAAGCCAATTTGTTGTAGAACACTTGAGTGGAATGTCGTCTTGATTTGGAAGCCGATGATAATGTAGTTTGATGTCAAATATAGAATTGAATAAGCTCTTAGCAACAGGATTTCGGCCAAAGAGGAAAAAGTTGAGTGCAAACACACTAACAGCAATCAACAGAAGAACAATGCCGATGCAGACAGGACGTAAAGCAAACGTGAGAACCGGGTTGAGAAAATTACCGAAAATAGGTTGTTACTTTGCTACTGTAATCACAATATATTATCGTAACGATAACTTCTTCATAATTACAATTGTCTTTACATAGCGCCGACGACAATTCAGAATTCACTTGAAGGCGTAGATGAAAGAAATGCAGAGAATCAAGATACGGATCTACATGAAGAATCGGCTTATGGGGAAAGCATCGTCGAAGGAGAAAGTGTCCACCATGAACGTGTGAGGGATAATGTTAAGCCATTTCATCGTGGAAAACGGATCATCGATTTACCGACCGTAGCTATAAATATTTAGAAAATTACTGACTATATAATAAGACAACTTTATTATAAATTAAACAACCCAAAATTTTATTTATGGCTACTACAGCTTTAACTACACACATATATCCTAACGACGTGATGGAACGCCAGGAGGATACAAATGACATCGAGGAAATACCTGTTGCTATCTCAGTTTTTGGACATGATGAAAGACAACTTGAAGATGACACTGACATTCAATAAATACTTGTACATGAAGAAACGAATATGGAACACATCCAAGGACAAATTAGCGTTGGTAATGAAAACAATTACCCGCAGAATGCCCGCAGATTAAGACGAGTGTATTTACACCATGACCTTGTTAACATGTTTCTACAATTTAAATCATTTCATAGGAGTGGATATTAATCTCATACCTGTGTGAAACCGACGGCGGATTTGGATTACAATCGGTGGATAATGTTGCAAAGCTGCCACCGAAGACAACTGTTGAAGTGTTACAAGTGCCTGATGACCGCGGTCCCCAAAGTGGGGATGCCTGCATTAGAGCATTATTCAAGTTATTTTGCTCACTCTTGGGACGTTAAATACAGTTACACAATGAAGATTGAATATACTAAAACAATTTTTTTTGTATTGCCAAAATGTCAAGCAACAATTTGATACCGCTGAAGATAACATTTTTCGTCGGTGTCGGAGTCAAGGTCTTCGACATGAAGCACCTACATTTAGAGTTTCAAAATAGGTTTCTGTGCTATTGAACCTTGACTTCAAGTGCTCGTACCTTAGAACTCACGAAACGTAGGTCATCAAAATAATGACCTTTATATAAAAAATTATTCTAGTGACAACATATGGTCATTTTATTATTTTATTTCAACGGGTGCTACTTTGGCGGGTATTTTTGTATCAAGGGTTTCAAAGGCCAATATTCCGGGTAATAGTTTGTTTGAGGTCACCTAGAATACCTGTTTTAAGCTTCTGGCCGGAATCAAAGCGTCAGCATGACGAAAATATCAAATTGCGTCATGCTTGTAACTTTGGTCATGATCAGAAAAGCGGTAATGAATTTACTGTTGAAACCCCTAACGGGCATCAAGCCTAGTCAAAAAAGTTCCATTCTTAAGAAATTAAAATTGAAAAATTTATTTTAGAAATATTTAATGAAAAAATTCCAGTGTTATATTAAATTTGTCAATTTACTTCTTTTATGTATGTAAAAACAAAAAATTCGGAATTTTATACTCACCGGGTGACCCCTACGGGGGTATGACATTTACATAGGATCAAACGGGTACTACAGGTTTTACCCGGTAGCTTTTGACCCAAACATCTTTGACAACTTTTTACCTACTAAAAAGTTGTATTGATGCCTTAGCTACAAATTACATTAAAATATCTCATCCTGACACTTAACATGGTTAAGCCAGGGGTCCACAAGTCCATGGAAAAGGGTAAAGCGGGTAGTTTGACTTGGAGGTCTCACTGTGAGCGAACGGTTGGGGTTAGAAGAGGGACAAGTGCCATTATCTTCGTTTGAATGTGCCTAATACATCAATTCAACTACGTAAATGGTTTTAGCAATACTAAAGGGTTGAAACGAAGATAAAGAGTGAGCAAAATAACTTGCATAACCCTCTGTATTTTATAGCACGAAATATGGAAAGTCCTGGTTCCCAGAACACTGGGAACCAACTGGCGATTTTTACTACGCAAATTGCCCGCAAAAATGTGCCCTTACGGAAGATAAGTCCCTGGCTAGTACAGCTGAAGTTGTTGCATTTAGAGTCCTCGACACTCTCTACCATGCACGGTATGTAAATGTGGATACGGGAATGTATAAAAAAACATTTATACCAACAACATGTACAAGTGCACTATGAACAGAGATTGTAAGGGATAATCATCAGTAAATACACATTGTTTTACATATCTAACCATTTTTATTGCAGGCCCAATGAGCCCATGTTTCCAAATGTGACGGAAAGAAAAGAAAATCAAGTGTAGATTGGTTATGTTGTTGAACCAGCTATTTATTATTCCGTTCAACATTTAGAACTGAATTATTTGTTATATTGGACAACGAGTTTTAGATTGGATTCCGATGTGTATTGGCCGCATGATTTCTTCTACAAATTAGAGAAGCCAGTAGAACTTGACGTTAGCGACAGACCGAACACGACATTATTACGGTGAAACAATCAAATCATTTTCAACGTCGAGAAAATCTGCATTTATTTATTTAATCAACATGCAATCAACTATTTTTTACTGCATGATCATTCCATTATAGAAAAAAGAAACTGGCCGCCAGTATAATGTATACCACCTTCCTTGTTTCCTTGCAATTATACTGATGTAAATAATGTAAATGGATATGTGGATCACTCAGCTGCATAACCAAATCCTTTGCTCTTTCCCTTCTTCAAATCTCTTTCCCTTCCTTCAATCCAGTTGTGAATTAAATATTAATAATTTTATTGGTGATTTGTCTCGAAAATGTTCATTTACATACACATAAATACATACGAATGAAGACGATATAACCTGGACTTATGCATCATTTGATATTTGTTGGAATTTTATTGAGCAGATTAAAAATCAATTAAATTGAAATACTTTCCCTTTCGATAAAAGTTTTTAATTCCCAAAACGGCCTTTTACACACGCATATATGCATATTCTGGAAGCTCTCGAGCGGAAGCCAAATCGTGTGATGTAATATGTGTATGTCCTTATCTATCTTTATTTTAAATTTGTGTCAATACCAGTTGTAGCAGAGTACTTCACACAGGAATGAGGACTTGAGGAATTGTGCCGTATCTTAGCAAATGGGAATAGTCTCCATGTACACTGTACAGCCTGTCCTGCACGTCCTTGTACTTGGCCGCCTTGAGTTCATATAATTTACGGCACACCTGCAACATATATGGGAGAATGGTTTGTAAAATGTTTAACGGGAAGACCAAAAGCGGGAGTACACATATGTAATAAAAGTTGTATTTCATTTTCATATATTCGTCATTCATATGTACACTTGGACATTTTGAGAAAATCTACTTTTACGCTTAATCCCATTTTAATGAAGAATAGGGAAATTGAGCGATTGTTTCGAACTGTTGAATTCTTGAATTTTTTTAGTTATAATATTGATTTGACAATAATAAATATTATTTGTGTAGCCGAGGGCTTTTACGCCGTACGGAAAAGTCCACAATAACGGCAAAACTGCAGTCCACTGCTACAAAAATAATTATTATCGTCTCCCATCGAAAATATTTGGATTCAAAAATTATTCGCAACAATCACTCATACTTTCCTTCTTTTTTAATACTTTTCTTTTACACTTGGACAGGTTTTATTTTAAATATTATGTATTATATAACGCACATTCGAGGATAAGGTACAGACAGTAAATTCACTTTTGTCCAGGAAATACATGTCGATAACGATTGACAACACGGCTTCGTGACTCTGTCGTTCTTCTTGATTAGAAAGCGTTGATCCGTTTTGATAACCAATGATTCTCCATTGCGGAAGCGTGTATCTAAAACAATTTCAAAATAATTTAAACACATACCGAATTCATATGAAATGCAGGCACATGTATATCATTGTGTGAGATCTAAAGTATTTAATTACTGTTTTTTAATTTCTGCAAGAAGGTTGTAATCATCGGATGCAAAGTACACGAGCCAAGGAGCAGTTTTGGAATGGTTATTAAAGTATTGCTCTGCAATTGCCATATATTCAGAAATATCTACGTAAGGAGCCTCAAGGATTTTATCAGTTCTTCTTACGTGAATTCTATTTATAATTAAAAATTTTAACAATTAAAATAAGGGCACACCAAAATTATGCTATATCGGTCAATTAAATATAAAATGAAATAGCTATTTTATAATTACCCAACAACCGGATTTATACCAACTAGATCTAATTTGTGTCTAATTTTGTCCAGGGTTGTTTTGACGTTATCACTAACTCTCGTAGCGTAGTTCACAAATTGTCCCACATACCAAAGGAAGGGATTCTGGTGTATGGGACGCAGTATATCAAGCATTTCTTTATCAATCGGTACTCCTTCCCGGAATGGAATTTGACGTGAACTCTCGCATGGGTATTGTGTCTCCGTATTATTGTGGCATGCATTAGAAAAACCTGATCATTCCATAATAGATTATATTTAACTATGATATGTTTTTAAATCAGCAGCAAATCCACTTGCATCAAATCTAGAGCAGATTAGCAGCAAATAATTTAGGTTAGCAGCAAGTTTAATAAACTTGCAGCAAATTTATAAAACTTGCAGCAAATTTAATAAACTTGCAGCAAATTTAATAAACTTGCAGCACATTTAATAAACTTGCAGCAAATTTAATAAACTTGCATCAAAATTATTAAACTTGCAGCAATTTTTGCTAAAGTGGACATGTTGTAATTGTCCGATTTTGGTCAAGCTTAGCTTGTTGGAACCGTATTTACAGCAGCTTTCAAACACGCTTTCACGCTCTATTTAGCAAAGCACAGCTCAAATTGTAAGCCCTTAAATGCGCATTTACATGTTCTACATGTGAACGATAGACCGCTGTATCTCCCAAGAAAGTGGGAAGAAACAAAAGGAGTGTTTTGACACACTACTAGTGGGCTATGTCTCACAAACATTTCATTGCACTAGCGAGTTACCTTTTTCGCGCCATTACCTTGTAAGTAAACAAATTATTTATGTTTCAATTATTTAACAAAAATTCTAGTTCTAGTTAAAAACAACCAGATTTGTAAACTACAAAGTGTATATCGTATGTTGAGTATAGTTTATTATTTTGACAAGTCGTTTTTATAATATTTTTGACGTATATGATACCTCGGTGAAACCTTATATCGTTATATGAAAAAATGTTAGTGTTTTTTAACATGATTATGGAATTCGTACTCCTTAAACATATTATTTTTTGCCAAACATTTGCTAAATACAGATAATGGAAACAAATGTCAACGACAAGAAATTTTGTTTCTTAAGATACAACGTGCGCATATACATACTTCGTTCCAAAAAAGACAAAACAAACGTAATTTGGGACATTTAAAAATAAAAACGTGTAAATATATATATATATATCCGTGGTTTATCTACCACTCCAAATGGATACAAAATTGAATACAACTGTAGCTGCTCTAATGACGTTCCTAAATTAGAGGACACTACAGTTATGACTGAGTCTATGAGATATTTCGAAATATAGAACAAGTTTATTAAATTTGCGGCAAGATTATTAAATTTGCGGCAAGATTATTAAATTTGCGGCAAGATTATTAAATTGGTTGCAAGTTTATTAATACTGTATATAACCATATTCGACAATTTTTGAAAAGCATTTTAGTTAAGAATGACAATACAAAGTGTATTGAACATAATTAACATCTTTCGCTCCCAAACGATACCCTTAATACTTTGATACGACTTAGGGATGAAAACAGTCTCAAAACGCAATTCATTTGATTTATGCTAGAGTACCATCTACAACGTTGTTGGCTTTGTTGTGTTAGTAGATTTTAAGGATCCAAAGATCTGCATTTTTGTAAAATTTTAATGTGTTGGTAGTTAAAGTTTTCTCTCAATGTAATACTTTCAATCGTAAGTTTGATTAATTTTTTTTGCAAATAGGTTTTCCTTATAAATTGAAATAAGCAATTTCAACTGTCCTTTGCGCCTTTGTGTTTTAATATGTAAACATAACAATTAAAATATACTTACTAAATCCATTGGAATTCCATTCATAATGAATTGTATTGTTATCAATTTCACACCCCGAACCCAACGGTTGGTACAGGTCTGTCCAAGAGGAGTTATATTGCCAACCGTCACCCGGAACATGTATTAAGGGGAACCCCAATGAGTACGCCAACAATGAGCAAGTAACACGATGGGAAATTTGGCATCCGAGTCCACAATCTGCTTATCCATTATATTACATTCAACATAATATATTCATTTTACATTTTAACAGTGCAGTAAATATGGTTAAAGTTGAAGTAAAAGCAACTAACAAATACAAAATAAACGCATGCATATAATATAATTATGATATTCATATGTTACTCTCGTAATAACCACATTCAAAGGTTAGTCCGTTGAAACAGTTGGATTGCTTTCCAAGAAAATCTAGTCTACTTCTAATTGCTTTGGTCATTATTTCAAGTTTTTTGTCAGGATCATTGGTTTTCCTGGCTGAATCAATCCAATCTATTGAATTTGGTATAGCAACGGTGCTGGTAATTGTGGTAATGTACAAAAACAGTTTTTATTAATTGTTGTTGCACAAAATTAGGTGCTTGTGGAATTTGTAACAATATAATTCCTTTAATCGTAATGTGCAAACGTTTAGTTATTGGAAAACATTACTCTTTATATTCATAACAACGGCAGTCTCCGTCGGGTGATATATTTTTTCGATTTTCAAAAATCCCTGAAAATAAAAAAAGAAAGGACTTTTACCATTTGTTTTAAGCAAATTACACTGAAATCTCGCTATAACAGAATACTATAAATCACCAAAATCAGTCTCTTATATAGGAATTCTCTTATAAAGAGAGCTAGTATGCATATAAGTGGAGGTGGTTCTGGTTTAGGTGGAGGTGGTTCTGGTTTAGTGGCCAGAGCATTGCACCAAATTGCTATTGGAACGCGGGTTCAAATCCAGCTGTGGAAATCTAGATCGTTCACTACAAGGCAGGGATTTTTTCCCACGTGGTTTTTCCCCTGCCCCAATAGCTCCTCCAGCGGGTGGAGAAATCCACCCATAGTTACCCGTCAACCTTGTACGCTCCCTTAAGTGGCCTGAACATTGGTGTGGCCGCTGGCTGTACGCACCTTAAACCAATAGTAGGGAGTTCAGGGAAGCACTGACAGGGAGATGAGCATACTATGTAAATTCTTATAATTTGAATAAAGAGATAAGATGGTTGACAACTCTGTAATGGCTTTCGTGCTAATATATCGGAGTATAAACCCAGATGTATTTATTTATTTATTAAGTTATATAATTAATTTAGCAATTTTGTTTATTTTTCATATAGGTTAATTATTATTTGCTACAATTACTTTATGCTAAAAGTTGTCAATAACCATATACACTTTAGCACATAAGAACATCTTTACTATTTACGTCTATACGAACTATAGTCGTAGAATCCAACTTTTAATAATATATGTGCCAACACTTATTGGGCGTAGGGGTTGAGCAAGGTATTTTTATAGGTATGTAGACATGTTATAGGGAGAGGCCACTGTACAAAAAACACAGACGACGTACACTGTATTCTATAATTAAAAAACCACCAAACGGTAGTGGTGCACAGTGTCGTGTATGTGCAATCAAAACTAAATAGGAGATAATAAGGTGTATGGATCATCAAACAGATGAGATACCCGTTTAATTTGCATTCCAAATTGCAGGAGAATGCAATCATTAAATCCCTAAACTCCCTACAAAATCATGAGATCGTGACACAGTGATATTACTCCCTTACACGGTCGAAGAAACGTGTCCGTAAATTATTCTACTGTACAATGGCTTAGAATGTAACCAGCAAAGATACGATCTGATTAAGAACAAAATCCAAAAACTTCGGCGTGGTTGACCTGTTCAGATAGTAGAAGGGCCCAGCCCGAATTTTGATAGCTGGGATAGACTTAAGCACTTTACCAACATAAGCGCTTTGCTTCCCGTCCTGGATGATTGCCAGTAGTATTTGCGTTTTAAGCTGGGCTATATTTTCCGCAATTAAATACGCTCTTCCGAAAAGGAAGATATACAGTACAACAATGTACATCCCCATAATAAAAAAGATAATCGCAAAAAACGGCATTGCATCGTGGAAATGTAACCCGGTGAAGATCATAACCACGGCTATTAATATGAACAGTGTCTTTATGTAGTAGATTAGTGAAGCAAATATCTCGTTGTAACACTTTACTTCAACCCAGGTTTTTTGAAATGTTCTCAGATACTTCCGCACTGCCTTGGTGGTCGGTTTCCAAGGATGAATGCGTCTGATTTAAACAACTTTTATTGTAAATATTTATTTTAGCGGACGATCCATGTTATGGAAATACAGATAAATAAAGCTTGTTAGGAAAATATTTCACAATAACAGACCTCAAATGTTCAGCAACGCTTTCAATCACTTCATGGCAAATATAAATGTTGGGGAAGCTGAGAAAGAAATACATTCCAAAGAAGCATAGCGCCAGGGCCTCGGACACGAGTGCAAGTTCAATTATCAATATTGTAACCAAAGAAGTGTACGAACGCCATTCCATTGGTAGAATTGAGTACAGAAGGTAAACGGCACTTGTGTCGTGAAGAAAGACAAATATTTCTACAAAAATGATGCCCATGAAAGTAAATGGAAGGGTAATGACAGCAAGCTCCAGTAGCGTGTGTTTGGTGAGGTAGGAAATGCTCAAAATTTTAGGTCGACCTAAAAATGATTGCATTTAATACCATAACATATTTAAAAAAATCGTATAAGTTTAGGTCATTGCTTGGTTAAATGTTTCTTATATAATTATATGCATTAAATTCCATATCTTTACCTTTAAACCTTTGGATGGGCTTAAGTCGATGAAGTCTGGTGAGCAATTGCGCGATGATGAAACGATGATGATACATAAGGTATACAGAATACATAGTTCCTGAATTTGTCGTCACGTAAACCAAATGAAAAACAAAATTATTGAGAACAAAATACTTTTTCGGGTAGAGTAGGGACTGGATGAGTCTAAAATATTTGAAACCTAGATTGATCAAAACAAAGAACTGCCGGAACTTCCATAACCAAACACGTATTCTGACCTTTACAACCCAGGCCTTACCAGTCTCAGCATCGAAGTCATAGGGGAGAACCCCACATTTTATCAGTAATTCAAGTGATTTGAAAAAGAAGTACAAATCTTCAAACGTGAGCATAGTATGTATGTTTTTATAAGATTTGCGGGAAGGAAATGAATTCGAGCACTTTAAGTAATCGCTGAGGGAGTATAAGTCCAAATGACTGTTTTCAAAAAAGCGGTTAATGAGATTGCTCGTGTTTGAAAGAGCAATTAGATCTGCATTTACTTTTAATTTCAGTGTGTTTGCTTATGATTAGAGAAGAACAAATACTATATGTCCCATTTCTATCTATGTTAGTATTCAACTGCTGACAACGTACATATGAGTTCATTGGGACCCAGCTCTCAATTTCTGGTATTAAATAATGTATTATTGAATGTATTCCAGCTTGAAAACATGATTACAAATACATGCCATAAATGAAATTCCCAAGAATTTGTTTACACATATATCAGAATGATTGACACACTAAATTACACCTTAAAATCTAAAATTCACAACTGTCCTAAAAATAAGGCTGCGAATTTAATTGACTTCTAGCAACTTTGAGACAAACTACTGTTTACAATTTTATTTAGGTGTATAGTTGCTTGAAAGCGAAATGTCAAAACAGGTTGGCCTCTGAAATGTATTAATATTAGTTTGTGTCAATAATTAACAATATCCGTCATGGAAAGGAGTCATAGGACCAAAGCCAAAACGCTTCTAATGCCTTCAACTTCAGAAGAACTAAAATTGAAAGAGGAAGTACTTTAGAATACTGTACGGCAACGTTAAATTATATGTGAGTAAGGGCGGTTGAATGTTTTCCTCAAAGCCGTTAATGAGGATGCTCGTGTTTGTGGTAGCAAATAAAACTTTATTTACCTTATTTAGTGTTCGACTATCTGTTTACAAAAGGACAGAAGTGCTGTCACTGACACTTTCTATTATGTTCGAATTCCACCGCTACTTAACGTATAACTTCAACTAGACGGCAGTTATTAATTTCTGGCATGTATTCATTATTATGTTTCTACCTTTAATTTTTAACACATCCACAAGCACATACATATACCACAAATATCTGAACGATTATTTGCATGTCAGAATGTTTGACTTCCATTAATCACAACTCAAGATCTAAATTTCAAACTGCTATGAGAATATTTCCACCGAAACCATTGGTTTTTAAAAACGTGACGAACTTCCGTGTAAATCCAATTTAGTTTGTTATTATAAAGCTAAGTATCAAAACGGGTTGGCTTTAGAGCTTCGACAACTACAACTAAAAATACCGTTTATCAACTTCAAATCAACTATCAATTCAATTAATTTTGAGTCAAATTTTGAAGTTGATTAATCAAATCAATTACAAGTCAAAGCAAATAATTGAATTGGTAATCAACTACAATAGCGAACCAATTACAATTGAACAAAAATAATTGGTTCGCAAATCAACTACAAATGCAAATATCCATGCATTTTTTAATTGATAGTTGAAGCAAATAATTGATTTTTTTTGGATGTGGATAATTTCTCCAAACCTTTGAAAAAGTGGGTGCGAAACAATTTTTGATGTTTGAAATACGGGTACATTGCAGGTAGAACCAATTAAGGCTCATTTGAGCACATGTAAAAATACGTATTCATGTTTCTCGTTTATAAGTCGTCTTCGTATTCTTTATTGACTGTTTTATTTAGCCAGTAAAAATAAGAATATAAATTAACAACGTTCCAGTGAAAAGGACGACGTACGGCTGCCGCTACATATAGTTAAATTTATTTTCGGCTACTTTCAAGTTGTCCTTTTTATTTGAGTTTTTTCATAATAATTGTGTGAATATATTTCAACCATGCATGAACTAGAGACTGCCAATACTGCCAAACATAATCCAAATTAGGTAAGTTGAAAGACATCAGATAACATGTGGCTAGCCGAATTTAATGTTTCATGTTTATACTTGGCTCATTAATTACGGATTTTTAAATTTACTCCTTTTGGCCCGAACACCCATCCTGGTCTTGAAATATTATGTCCACGAAAATAGGTTTAAGAAAACAAAAACGTTTATAAACCCCAATATTAGCGGCATGTGACCTTTTGGCACTAGGAAATCCACTGCTCCCATGTCATTATTAATCTTTGTGGATTTTTTTAATTTCTCAAAACCGGTGCAAGGAACTTGTAATAAACACTCGCATTCATTCTTTCCTTAATTCCTTGAATTTTAACACCAAAATGTAAGGTTATCTGACATTTTTTGCAATTTTGTTTTTGATACTTGGTTTTCAACTTCAACTTCAATTACAAACCAATTACAAGTCCAACTAAACGGTTTATTTTGAACCAATTAGAAATTCAATTACAACTTTGCAATTTTTTAATTGATTTTGTAAATTGAATAATAATTTGTACAATTGATTCAACCAATTATTTAATCAACTATCAATTTTAAAAATAGTTGATAATCAATTAAAAACCAATTACAATTACAAAACTGAATTTTTAGTTGAGTTGTAGGAGCTCTAGTCATTATTCATCATCATCAGAGTATAATAATATTTAATTCATTCAACATTTTCATAGTTTACTTAAGATACAATTTTAAAATAAGGTTCTAATTCTCTGAAACAAATCAATCTAGCTCACTCAATAATTATACACTTTAACTTAATCACGTTTGCTCTATAACATTCAATTAAGTATAATCCAATACCTAATAATTAAAATCTGAATAACTATACTCCTAAATAAATAAGCTAATAATTATCTGTCATTATAGTATACTACAATCTTACAATAATTACAATACACAATAATTAAATAA
>JAQGAK010003671.1:0-14312 GCA_034696945.1 Lipothrix lubbocki
ATATATTTTGTATTTATTTTTGTATTTATTTTTGTATATATTTTTGTATATATTTTGTATTTATTTTTGTATTTATTTTTGTATATATTTTGTATATATTTTTGTATATATTTTGTATTTATTTTGTATTTATTTTGTATTTATTTTGAACTGATTTTGATTGATTTTTGTATTTATTTTGTAATTTTGTATTTCTTTCCAGGAATTACTACAAGCAACTCATGCAGAAAGTTCGGATCTTCTGCTGATGGAAGCGTCCTTAAAGAAGCGATCCCCATACAAAGCATCCTGGTGTGCTCAGTTCAAGGCAGTTCTCTGGCGTTCCTGGCTTTCCATGATGAAGGAACCTTTAGTTCTCCGTGTTCGAATTCTTCAAACACTGGTAAGTCAGAATTTTGCTTCAGGTAGATCTTTACCTGAACTTGTTTTTTGCTCTACAGCGTGCTTTCATGTTGTGCAGCGTTAGCCAACCAATTAACCTGAGGATCGCGATTACGCGATTGTCAATGTAAAACCAGTTTTTTGAGTGTTTAAACTATACCAGCAAATCAGCCGGAATAAGTATCCATTTTTCTCTGTCATTGTAAATTTGTTTGGTACCTACTACGATTAGAATGGTAGTTATAGATTCAGGGGCATCGTGATACTCGTGGGGTTGATGCCATTGCCATATTCTCATGTTTGCTTGACTTTTGCTTTAGAATTTATTAGTCTTTGTTGTTAATCTGTCAGATTTTACAATACTTAATAAATAATTTTTATACTATTTATTTATTATTATTTTTATATTATTTATTTATTATTATTTTTATATTATTTATTTATTATTATTTTTATATTATTATTTTTTTTTATTTTATTTATTAGTATTATTTATTTAATAAGTTATGATACCTTAAATTTTGTACATTCATTTTGTAGAGTAACGAATTTGCAATGCAAATAAGTGTCAAGCCTAGAATTCCAGTAGCAGAGAAGTAATCGAACGTTGGCAAACACAGCAACCACATTTAAAATGAATTTCAGGATTTAAATTAAATTATTGGTTAGCGACTTAAATATTTAAAACGCGACCAACTTTTAAAGCTTTAAACACTTAACAGCGAACAACTTTTCAAGTTTCAAGGCGAGTGTCCAACTAAAATCCTCAAATGCGTCATGCAAACCATACAAATTATGCCGGATATTAATTTACGAGCTCAATAATTAATGACAAGCAACACAACTATGACAGGTTGAGCGCTTGTTGTGAGACTTTAAAGACCTCAGCTTAATTTTTTTTATGACATGATGAAGAACATCATCTCATGCATATTTTTTCATTTCTTATTATTCAACAGATTGTTTCCACCCTGATGGGCATCATATACTTCGGACAGCAGTTGAATCAGGAAGGTGTCATGAATATTAATGGAGCCCTCTTCCTTTTCCTCACTAACATGACTTTCCAGAATGTCTTTGCGGTTGTAAACGTAAGTTTAATGGTTAAAATATTTTTAATTTTAAAAATACGGTTAGGATAATTTTTAATGATTTCCCCCAATGATTTTGCATATTTACTTATTAACGTGCATATTAAAATGAAAAAATCTTTAAAATCATTAATTTAGATTTTATTAACTAAATTTTTAGGGATAAATAAATAATTTATAATAATAAGCAAATAATATATAACAAATCAGTAAATTCAAAATTAAAATTAGTAATAATTAAAATTAGTAATTAAAAATAAATTGTTATTTACAATCTTATTAAGAAAATGAATCTTTATGCCAATGCAGAATGGTATATTCTAAATAATAATCACTATAATAATTTCCATTACAAAGGACATTTTTAGTATGTAATACACGATTACACGATCATTTTGATATTCAAATGTTTAGGAATTCATTGTTGAGTCGTCATGCGGTGATAACAGACTCATTTATCACTGAAATGTAGGAAAACAGGTTCCATACGAAGCTGCTTTTCATTTTTTATTTCGTTAAATTGTTATTTTGATTCAAGCAAACGCAAGGAGTTGTATGTTGTGACAAGAATGTAAGTATTACATGCCGAAGCTATTTTTATTGTGTAGGAAATAATAAATTATTGTTATTAAGTAATTGATAATAATGATTATTTATTGAATTATAATGATGACTACAAGAAGTTATTATAATGCAATTATCACATTCCTTTCAAAGGTTTTCTGTGTGGAAATGCCAATATTTCTAAGGGAGCACTGGAATGGAATGTACAGGACGGACGTTTACTTTCTTGCAAAGACACTGTCCGAGCTTCCGCTGTATGTCTTTTTCCCCATTCTCTTCACCAGCATTTGCTATTACATGGTAGGCTTTTACCCGGATTTTGATAATTTCCTTATCACATGCGGCATCGTCACTCTCGTCTCCAATGTTGCATGCTCGTTCGGTAAGTTGTATTAATTTTGTGATAAAATTTGTATTTCTGGTGCATTGCATTTTGTATTACATATGGTGCATTTCATGTTGTGTCAATTTTTGTATCAATTTTTGTATCAGTTTTTGTATCAATTTTTGTATCAATTTTTGTATTATTACTGTGGTTTGTATTTATTTCCCTAATATTTTAATTAATTTTTGAATGTAGCGTGACCGCTAATCTAAACAGAAGCCGTAATAATTAAAATCTTGCATTTTCTCCTTTCTAGACATGTGTCAGAATTTGTTTAATGTGATTAGCAGTGATATTGAATTTCCTTTAGTAAGAGTCTTAACACTGTGAATGCAGTCTTCAACATAAATACTAAATGCAATAAGAATGTTTCGAAAGCTCATATACAAAGTCTAGACATTCCATGACATTGACACCTGTGAAATCTTAAGCCGTTCATTCTGTCATTCATATATTTTATTTTACTGTATGATTTTCTTTCAGGGTACATGGTCTCCTGCATAAGCTCAAATGTGACAATGGCTTTGTGTAAGTACTGAATACAAATATTTTGGTTTTTAGTAATTATATTCATATATAAAAACACAAGGAAATAAAACTTTTTATTATAGGAAATGTTATATTTCCCATGTGAATTTATATATTTTTAAACATAAATTCATTTATTTGTCTATATTTTCTATTACTTGTGAAATAATTGTGAATAATTGTGCGTTATGGGAAAGAAAACATTAATACTGTATGAGTAAACATAATATATATTTGTGTAAATGGATATTTTTGATTCTCACAGCTCTCGCACCCCCATTCATCATCCCTTTCATGCTCTTCGGTGGCTTCTTCCTGCACAAGAACTCCGTCCCGGTGTACTTCGTCTGGCTCAAGTATCTGTCGTGGTTCATGTACGGAAATGAAGCTCTCGCCATTAATCAGTGGGGCAAAGTGGATCAAATTGACTGCAGTGCATCCAGCTCCACGTGTCCACCCAGTGGTGCTATTGTACTTGAGACCCTCGACTTTCGCAAGGTCGGATTTAAAGTTTCAACCTCAACTCAACTCATAAATAATAAGATTCATCATAATAACATTTATACTTATATACATACATATATTATACGCATTTGCATATAAGATTTTTTTCCCTTCATTCATACCTTCCATTTAAAAGTAGATACCTTATGGAGTTCCAGTCCAGGCGGTAGTTTTTCTTCTTTCATAATAATGATCAGTTCTCAGCTCTTATGTAAAATTCCGTATGCGTAGCTTATTCATTGCAATGTTTTAGACTACCGAGATTCATTGTATTTATATATGAATTGTATACTTATAAATATGTTTGTGTGTCGGATGCGTTCGATTCCGCATTCGTCCCAGCATTCATCCCAGCATTTGTCCAACCACGTGGATCCTATCTTGACGACGATCGAATATACATTAGTTTCTTCCATATATTGAGATGAGTTCGATCTCCTCATTAGATAAAAATTCCAGTCTTAAATTCTTCTCCTTCACATTCTATAGAGTCAAACTTTTTTCTAGCTAATTCTTTATCAGCATGTCGCATGTTTTTTTTAATGAAAAAAAACTATTTAGTACTCCATAAATACAAATCCTCATTAGCCTCGTCTCATCTGTCATCTATAATCCTTCTACTCTATGCGTTCTCACGATCAAATCAAATAACAATGTGAATGTTTTTAGTAGTACACGGTGCGAATTTTTTTTTAAATATTTTTTTCTGATTGTCAAGTCGTTTAATAGTTGAGTGGTCGAGTCCCATTTTGATAAATTATGTTATTACGAGCTTTTACTATGTATTTGTTAGAACATACATATAGCTACTTTTCTTTTCTTTCTTATATGTCTTTTTATTATTGTTGAAGAAGAAAATATAACTATCTCCACAGTTGCTAAAGCTCAAGAATGCTATATACGGTCAAAAGATATGTCCCCAATATGTGAAAAAAACTGATGATGTCGTTTGAAAGCATGGCCGATGTGTTTACATTGTCACCAGTTTAGCACATTTATATGGCAAGCAAAATCCCACTGCTGCTGGAAAACTATTGTTAAAAGTCTTGCATGTTGTAATATGGGGAAATCTTCAGCAGTTTCTACCGCTGATGTCTTTGCAATGATAAATTCTTATGTAAATGAGATATAGTTACTTTTGCATGCCAAATTTAAAAAATAATATTCGGAAGCTGTAGTCATTTTTACATTTTAGCAGCTGTGGAGATATTTATTGTTGTCTCTTCAACGCCGACGTTATACACTCTGCCTTTTATTAGTTTATTAGTTAGTATATTATAAAAGTACATGAATAGTCTTGTTGTCTGAGTCGCTAATATGCCAAGACAACAGTCTCCATTACATGCCCATCAATCTATAGTATAGGGAAAAAGTAACCAAACTTGTTGTTTTACCCACAAAATGCATCAGTTCAGGCTGGTTGCCCTATGTGTGTCGAATAGTCAAGCGTGTTTAGATTTATTCCGCTGCTGCTGCTGCTGGATAAAAGCACTTGATTTCATCCGCCAAGGCAACTGTTCTGCAGGCCTTTGGCAAGGTTGAATTTTTTGTGGATTTTAGATCCTTTTATTATAATATTGCATTGGGATTAACCGCATGGTCAACCCTACTCTGTATCTCAACTCTCTCACACCCGTTTTTGTATACCTCAATAAATTGCATTTTGTACATCGTTCAGGTATATTTAAGTATGTATGCCTATAAGAGATTTTAACTTCACATTAAAACTTGCACGCACAGTGATTGCACAATCCATGTATTTTTTTTCTCTTTAATTTATTATAACAGTGCAAATATGCAATTATGTATTTGTATAGAAAAAAACTGCATATGAGTTGCTTGAATAATGTGTGCTTGCATTTTTATTGTTCTGGGGTTTGTGTGGAGTGGAAGTAATTAATTTTGTAATTAATTGCTCACTCACTCAGTTTTGTTGGAGCGGACTTTTATTATGTTCAACAAATATATATTTGTCTGTTCATGTTTATAGAGAATTTTTATAAATTCTTTAGTTATTTTTTGTTTTGTTTTCCACCTCCTAATTTCTGTCAACATTCTGCTTGCGTTCTCTTTCCTTAAGTTATGTTATATGGTGGTGGAGTAGAGTCGCCACTTTTTCCAAGTAAGACAATTCCATTGATTTTCATTTCAACCGTATAAATCTCTCCTTTTAGCATATTACACGTGTTCTATTCGTATACTTAAACTTTTAATACTTTTATATTCTGTAGGATTGTCCAGCTGTCCTTGACAGCAATTCGTCTTTATTTCTCGTTTCCCCCATATTATGCTAATGTAACAATAAATATAGTAATCGACTGGAAGTCTCACTCAAATTCAATGTATGTGCTAAAAGTAGCCAAGTTTTAAGGATATTAAAAAATTCAGTAAGTTTATTGGAGTTCTGGACAAATTGGTAAATTAAGGTAGGGAAGAATGTCGTCGTGGATATAATTATAATATACAAGAGAAATAAAAAACTGGAATCACTGGTGAATGGAATTTTAATCATGTCATCAGCAGAACTAGCAATACTGAAAATCAACGGCTACCTGTAACTTCCATTTATTGATCATATCGTCGGCCAAACCTCAGGAGGTGCTATAATGAAATATGCTTAAACTGAAGATATACCAAAATCGCTGTTGCGCTAATCTCACAACGTGCCATAATGGTGCAAGTGAGTGCTCCCAATTTAGAATAACTACTCAAAAATAGATTGCACAAACAATAAATTAATCATTTATTGATTTTTTTTTCTAATTATTTTTAGTTCAACATAAATTGTATAATGAATAAATACCGAACATTTAATTGTAATTTATTTTTAAATTAGTTTAAATTAATTATTAAAATTTTATTGTTACATTTTTATTTACTTCACGTGTTATTTAATTTGAATTTAATTTAAAATGAAATATTATTCACTTCAACTTTTATTTAATTTAATAATTACTTTTATTTACCTAAAAACTCAAATTTATTTTTATTTTTTTATTCGATTTTTTATCTAATTTAGTTTTCATTTAACTTTTAATTTTATTTGACTAAATAATAAAATAAAACCAAATAAATTTTCAGAAAACCAAACAAACAATAATTGTAAATTAATGTGGAAGTGAGGAGTAGAATTCACGGCAGTCTTGAGGAAGAAATTCTTTCAGTTCTTGTAAGTCGCGCCACTTTGATTCTGTTAATGCTATTCGTTGTTCGTAAAGGCCTGGAATGTCAAGGGCAACAGGTTGAGATTTTGGTTTCTTTGGGAGTTCAGTCCATCCATCATCAAAATTAAGTTTAAAAAGAATTTTTCCTGTTGGATCATACTGAATGGCTTTAAGATCTTTCACATTAGGGTCACCAGTTTTAGTTCCAGGACGAATGGATGTGTATCGTTGTAGACTTTTGGAAGTATAATCGCGAAAAAAGCTGTGATCAACTTCATTTGCAACGTATTCTGATTGAGATGATTTTTGTTTTCGAGCATTTCTGCAGATTTCCAAATAATCGCTGGGTAAGCGAATGTTTACGTTCTTGCTCTTTCTCTCAATGAGACTGTGGACAGAATCTACTTCCATCTGTGTGTGTCCCTTCTCCAAAAATTTTTGTGTCACAAGTTTTTGAGTTTTCATTGAGAAATTTAAAATTGCATTACTTAAAACGGCGTTTCTGTTTTGATATCCACATCCATCGCTGTAGATGATGATTGGTAATTGATCATCAAATTTACTGATAAATTCAATCAGTAATGATGCAAACGTCGAGGCCGAAAGTCCACCTTCAGTTTCATTCCAATAGTAGCACTGAACATCATTGTTTCTCAAATTGTAAATTGTGTAGTTAAAGATGTTTAATTTAGATTTAAAATAAAAAGAATTTGCCCGCAGCAGTGGTGCCTGCTTAATAGCTTGAAGATCAACTGCGAGCACATGACAATGTCCATCATTTGAAAGTTGCTTGTCCAGTAACTTCTCCGCTCGAGCTCGTTCTTTCTTTAACTGGTGAAGTTTGTATTCATCAAGCGAAATATTTTTAACTTTGTACATTTCACAAGTGTTGCATAAATCTTTTTTCGGGGCAAAAAGAGACATGTTCAGATCTTCAAATGCCTTCTTGAAACTTGTAATAGATAAATGACTTTGATCGCTATCTTTACAATTCTGCAAATAAACTTCAAAAAGTTGCGAGAATGTTGTAAAAACGGGCTCCAAATAGAGTTTAGAAGAACTTTTGCGGCAGTAGTGGGATTCTGTTTTTGGCAATTTCTGCAAAAATTCTATTGCAAATGAATTGGCCGGCGATTTGGTATTTTGATGTCGACCAGGAGTTTCTTGTTTGCTTTTCAACCATCCTTCGACCATTTTTCGCCCGATGCCAAATGTGGACAAAAACATTTGCCTGCATACTCGGAAACGTCCTTTGGTAATTCGTAAAAAAAACTTAAAAGAGGTGGATCTAGGAGAATTTTGTGCTCCCTTGTTCGTTGGTGCGAAGCTTTCCACAATGGATCGGATGAAAATTTTTTTCTCCCCCCATTTCATTTTCCAAAATTCTGAAAACAGATCCTTTCGGGCAGTCCCTGAAATTTCGTAGCATTTAAACTTGGAGGTGACAGATGTGTGGACGTTGCAGGAATTTCCAATTTTCCTAGCTCGAATCGGAGTAAATTTGAGAGATGTTTTTAATGTTCTGCAATTATACTCCCTTCCCAACATCCGGTTTTCTTTTTGAATGTTTTGATGCCATTCTTTAGGCATTGCTTTCTTAGATCTTTTTCTGACTGGTTTCTGAAAGTTAAAAAAGCATGAAAACATTATTTAGCAATTCTGATTCATCTTAGTGATAATAATAAATGAAAGAAAATAGTTTAAAACGAGAAAGAGTTTATTAGAAAATAAATTAAAATAAATCATTTTTAAATTAATAATATTAATTATGTACATTTGGTTCTAATTGGCGGTCATTTGCTTCAGTAACAACATTAGCAGATGATTGAATCGACGTCGGAGTTCCAATCCCAACATTCTCATCGTAGTTTCCAACTATAAAATAAAATGTAACGATCTATATAAATTTCGCTTGGTAAATCTGAAATACTACAGTTCTAATACAACAAAATTTATTAATTTATTACAACGAAAAGCTTACTGAATAATTGATGCTTCACAAAATCAGAAATCGAGATCAAATTTGGAATTGCTTTAGTAACAGGTATTACGTCACATTCTTGCAGGTTTGGAACTGTTAAAAGAAAGAAAATATGGATTAAATGAAAATCGTGTTCACATTCATCGGTATGTATAAGCAGCAATACATAAATAATTTCAATTTTTTTACTATTTAAATCAATGTTGTATTGATTACCTGTATTCGTTGGATTCCGGGCTTCCGTTCTCAAACTCGAGACGTTTGTAAGATTAAAGAGCACCTTTGATTTTTTTAAACTACCGCTGAAATTTTGAGTGGCCATTGTGAAAATTATCCGCTCATAAAGCAATTCAATGATGAAGGTTTATGTAAGTTGAAGAACGGCATAGCAAGGAATGAAAATCAAGCGTATGCTATTTTAATGAATAAATTTTAGCTCATTTTCAGTTTAGCAAATTCGATCACTACGCGATGGTACACTTTCATATTAGTCTAAAACCATTATAGCACCTCCTGAGGTTTGGCCGACGATATCACGGATTTGACACGTTTTTTAAGTCCTCCCCGTGTCTATCTTGGATTTTATTACAACAAACTTACTCATCTCACTCACGAACAATAAGACAAAATGTCATGATTGTCATTGGCATGATAAAGGGTCAATATGCGTGAATGTACTGTTGTGGTTGCTATTTCAATATCAAATTACAAAGAACATTTGAGACGAGGAACCGCAAAAATTTATGTACAGTCGTTTGAAATTTGATCGTCGTAGGATTTAATTTGTGTACATATATTTTGTATTTATTTTGTATTTATTTTAAATTTATTTTGAATTTATTTTAAATTTATTTTGAATTTATTTTGCATTTATTTTGAATTTATTTTAAATTTATTTTGAATTTATTTTAAATTTATTTTGAATTTATTTTAAATTTATTTTGAATTTATTTTGAATTTATTTTTGAATTTATTTTGTATTTATTTTGTATTTACTTTGTATTTATGTTTTTTTGATTTTATATTTATTATATATTCATGTTAGAAATTACAACACCTTTGTAATTTAACCGACGACATAATCGATATTTAATATGATTCTGCCCATTTTTTGAAATTTAATCCTGAATTTCAAAGAGTCAATGATGATTATATATGATTGATAATTTATTGAAATTGCGTACGCACAATATCAAGTATCATTTATCGGTGTCGATTATGTCGATCAAATGATGAAGTTGAAAAGTTTATTGTTCCGCACGTCTGAATTTCTGATTGATTCAATGGATGGAATATTTTTTTAGGCCAATGTATCCAAAACTTGAAATGAATCTCTAATATGTGTAACTGGTTTAGTAAAAAGTATTTGTCATTTAATATTTTTTTTAATTTCACAGGAAAATTTTGCCTTTGACATCATCATGCTCGGTGTGCTCATTGTTGTGTTCCGGACCATTGCTTTCTTGGCGCTGCTTCGCAGAACTTACAGGAAATCGTAAGTACTACTGTAGTAAGTATACAGATGAATAAAATTTAAGGAAACCATGGAAACATTAAAACTACGAAACAACAAATTTAACAAGTTGAATGTAATTTATTTCAATCTTGTAGCTTATAATCATGCGATATAAATTAGAGGAAGATGTTTTACACATTTATAAAAAGAGCAACGCATCTAAATAGATTTGAATGAAAGATGAGCTTATGCATTACATATATGATGAATGATCTCTTCTGTATTAAAAGAGATTTATTGCAGGAAAATATAAACATTAAAAAATACAATATATTCAATAGTACATTATTTTGTCAAGACTTGATTTTCCTATGGACTTTATTCATATTCTTTTACTGACTTTCTTCACATTTATTTACCAAACCAGTGCATTTTAGCTATATTTTTCAGTAACAACAATAATTACATGTGTCATTAATTAACTGTATTAATCATTATTAAGCTCAAGGATATTTATTTTGAACAGTATTCTTTGCTAGAATAATTTTCTTGAGTTGTAAACTGTTTCTGTTATTTTAAATTTTTTGTTTATTACGCTTTATAAGTTTATATCAAATTTATTAAATATTTTGTTGCCAAAAGTTTCTGGACTAGTAATCGAAGTTCTACATCTTAATAATTAGCTTAACACTGCCTTATTCGATAATCCACAAACCTATATAGTTTAAATAATTACAATGTTTTGTTCCTTAAATTAGTAAAATTTAATATTTAATAAGTTAAAATATGTAATATCATTAAAGATTCATATTTGAAAAAATTATTATTAGGTATTTAATAGATTTAAAAAAAATGCATAAGTTTTAAATAACTGTCAAAAATAGATAAATATTTTTATTTCATACGACATGTGTTATATGTATATGTATTGTTTGTATGTATAAGTAAGCGAAAAAACATGGATCCTTAAATTTGTTAAATCCCGTCAGTTCGGCGTTTTGATAATTTTGTCAAACATGTTTGCTTTCGGATAGAGCAGGGTTGCTTATAATATTTTGCTCATATATTGAGGTTTGAGATATATGCTTTCGCCATCGGTTTGTTAATATTATATTGTAGAAATTGTATATATTAACAAGTACATACAATTAATTACAAATATTTTTGAAAATGATGGCAAAAAGCTATAGTTTCAATTCATTCAATAATGTAAATGTGAAATATTAAATAAGTTTTCGTTTGATAATAAATCATAATATAATATCACGGGAGTAGATAATTAATGAGGGGATTTGGTTTTTTTTGATGTGCATACATATTGTTTTTTGAAAACTAACTTGGTAAATTGTCATTTACTAATATAGTATAATAAAGATAAATTAATTCTAAATAAAATTGTCCGTTAAAATAATTAATACTGTTGTTTTTAATAAAAATCTTAATAATAAATAACAAATTTATTGACAGCTTTTGGACAAAACCCAAGCCATTTTAATGTGGCAAAACCAGTATAGAAGAGTCTAATAGAAATTAGATAAAATTAATTAAAATAAAATAATATAAAATAAAATTAATAGTAATTCTACGAAAATACATAGTTATCGAAATTCCAAGAATGCCAACAAGTAGTAACTTCGAAAGTGTCCTGAAATCTAGTGATTTTTGGGTAAATTACCTTTCTAGTCCGTTCATTGTTGATTGATTGATTGATTGATATTTTGATATACGTAAACACACAGCTCCTATTTGTTAGTAATTAGAAGATGTCCTTTATTATGAATAAAAAAGATATTATTATAAAAATATAAAAAAAATCTATAAATGTGTAATTATGTGAGACAAAATGTTGTTGTAAAAATCGCCTCTGATTTCATAGAGAGTTTCAAGACTACTGTGTAGTAAATTTGTGTAAACATTCCTATGATTTTGAAATAAAAATTGTAAATATAAAAAAATGGTTGGTAATTTATTTTAAAGTATTTATTAATGAACATAATATTATGCATCCTAAAGCATCTTAAAGGAAATATTATATTTTTCGGGGTGGTGAGTATCAATTTACTATGTAAACAATTATTCTGCATTAAAAATCATCTCCATATTTATTATAACATATGCATAAGAATGAGAAATGATATAATTTCATTTACATAAAATGGTTTGCATCTTTATTTGTGTATAAAGGAGAAGGTAGAAATGACTATTTCCATCATTTGTTTTGTGCATACGAAGAAGCTTATTTGTATACATTTTTTCAGTGTTTTATTCAAATGGCCACGCACTCAAGATCTCTAATATTTACCCTTTCCTTATGAGGCTTCTTCATACCTTTCAAGTTGAAGATGCCCAAGCCAATTATAAATGAGAAATGCATTTATTCCTTGTGTCGTGCACGCACACAGCAGGAGTCTTAAATCTTTGAAAGCACATATTGTATTATTATTCCATATGGATCATCATTACAGCTCCTTTTACTTTCTATACAACACGCGTGCATTTTTAATCCCACCGGACCGGAGAAAAATAAAGGATAAAAAGTGTGTGTTCTTTATCAAGTGATATATGTACATATTATACAATATAACAGGACTTCCACGTGTTATTTTCCTTGTTTATTTATTGTTCAGGTAACACTTCAAACTAATGGATCCTCTTGCAATGCTTTTAGTATGTTTAAGTTGTTGTTTGCAAATATTTCAAAATTGAGTTTTAATTAGTACTTTAAATATAAAAAAATATTAATTTTATCATTTATTTTGTTATTTATTTTGTTATTTATTTTATTATATATTTTGCTATTTATTTTATTATATATTTTATTGTATATTTTATTATATATTTTATTATCAATTTTATTATATATTTTATTGTATATTTTATTATATATTTTATTATCAATTTTATTATATATTTTATTATATATTTTATTATATATTTTATTATATATTTTATTATATATTTTATTATATATTTTATTATTTTACCATTTTACGTTCGATTTTTTTTGTAATTAGGCCTCTTTCACCGCGCCATTTCGCAAAGTGGTGTCGCTTCGAATCCCTGGGCCATCGAGCCAATTGAAGAAACGAAAAAGAAGACTCAACAGTTTGCTCAAAGTGTGAACTGTCCGACGAATAATTCTCAAGAGATCGCGGATTGCTTGAGGAGTCAGCACTGGAGGGAACTTCTGGCGGCGCATTCAGTGCAAATAGTACAGCGAGTTTAATCTTTTTCATATTTAAAAATCTAGGAAATTCCCTTTTGATTTTAGATGACCAAACGTTTCTCTCATTTTTAGGAAACATTTTTCGCCGTCTATCCACATATGGGTGGTAGACTCTTCCATCCCACTGTGGAAGTAATTGATGATTCCGAGGCATTTTTAACAAAGCATCCCATAGACATCGTCGAAGAAGGATTGGCTCACAGGGTTCCTTGGATTGCTGGTGTTACTTCCGATGAAGGACTAGTTCATTCTGCCTGTAATTTCAGTGTTTTATTAATTTGTTGCATTTTTGTTTGCCATTTTAATTTAGCTTATAATTAAATCGTTTTGGGGCTGAAATATTAAATAAATTATTGAATTAAATCTTTTCAATAATGTAAACACCATTTAGGAAAAAATATGTACGGATTTAAAAAAGAATTTTAAACAAATATTTCTACTATTAAATCCGCAGGTTTTTATACCCGACCAGAACAAATGGAGCTGTACGATGCCAATTGGAACGAGAATACTTATAGATATTTCGGTATTCAAGCAAACTCTCCGAACTCTACGGTAGTAGGAACGAAGCTCCGGAAATATTATTTCCCATCATCAACCAGCAGAGCCAGCAGCTTGGAAGTTCGGCAGAAACAATTCACCACCATGTTCACTGATAGCATGTTTAACTTTCATATGCATCATGTGGCATCAATACAGCGGAAATATTCGCCGGTACATCTGTATTTCCTGGGACGTCGGGGCGGTGTAACAGTCAACACGTTGTACTTAAACTTACATCATTTAAAAAGTTTAACGATACCGATGAAAGCTCTGACTGTCGCTTCCATTTTTATTAAGACTTGCATTAATCAATTTTTGTTTGGCGTTCCACCAACTGACCTTGGTGAGGCCCAATATGGTTTTTATCGTTATCATTTATTTATATTTATTATTTAATTATATTTATTATTTATTTATATTTATTATTTATTTATATTTATTATTTATTTATATTTATTATTTAATTATATTTATTATTTATTTATATTT
>JAQGAK010003672.1:0-14307 GCA_034696945.1 Lipothrix lubbocki
TATCAGTTTTTCACAAATTCGTGCTCAAATTAAAATATCATCCAAAACGTCTGCAGATTAGCTCTGAAGTTACTGATGATGATGATATGATGATGATGACTCTCGAGCACGGCGTCCAGTTTTCAAAAAAAGAGTAACATGGACCAAAGCTGATGTGACTATTATTGACTATCCAGGGAAATCAATCCCTGATTAGCTCTCCCGGATATTTAAGAATGATGCAAGGTGAACCGCATCCAATGCAATTTCATCGTACATTTACTCGGTTACCATCTCTCGTATTGATGGCGAATGCTTGTCACATTGTAAAATAACCAGGCTAAATCGAACAGTGAAAATGCAAAATTAAACAATTTACTTGTTTTTTGAAAATTAGGAGAAATTAAAGAAAGCTGGATATATATTTGTGGGAGTGGGACTATAAAAAATCATGAACTGGTGAAAAACTGCTATGCTAGGTATCCACGGATGATATCATAGACAGCATTTTAAAAAGAAAGTCATTTAATGATTTAATACTCCAGTGGTATGACTGATGCAATTTCTGCTGCAGATAGATAGCTGCATTAACTTGAATGAACTGGCTCAGTACAATAATGCGGTTAACAATGGAAACGGAGTGTTGTGACGTAATGACTTACGATTAGCTGTAACAATACAGAATACTTTCCGATATGAGGAACAACATTAAGAATATATACGTTGGCATAGTATAATTATTCGAGCTCTAAAGTGTCAGCGTATGATTTTCCACTATTTCCAATCCGTTTATGAAATATTTATATTTTGTTTATTCATAATGAAAACATTGTCTCCGATCACACAAAGAACAACTCTTATGTCTATTCGTCTCGAAATTGTATATCACGAACCGAATTTAACAGATTATGAATCTGTTTTTGCAATGAATTATTAATCAATAAAATGCGGTATAAAAATCATTAATTCCAAAACATTGCATTAAAAACACCCATCATTGATAAAGTCCAAACAATCACAATCACGTCATAACACACAGTTTTTAATTCCCGCATGACCCTAGGGTCAAGCTTACAGGCAAACTTAATCGTGTTCCTAATACTAGTGAGCGTGGAGTGTGCCCTTCATGTTCCACCGTGAGCTCCTTATCCTTTAACATTAGTGAGCTCCCTATCCTTTAAAATGAGTGAGCTCCCTATCCCTTAAAATGAGTGAGCTCCCTATCCTTTTACATTAGTGAGCTCCCTATCCTTTAACATTAGTGAGCTCCCTATCCTTTAAAATGAGTGAGCTCCCTATCCTTTCAAATGAGTGAGCTCCCTATCCTTTATAATGAGTGAGCTCCCTATCCTTTAAAATAAGTGAGCTCCTTGTTCTTTAACATGAGTGAGCTCCTTGTTCTTTAACATGAGTGATCTCCCTATTCTACACCATGTCTGATCTCCCTATCCTTTAACATGAGCGAGCTCCCTGTCCTTTAACATGAGTGAGCTCCCTATCATTTAACATGAGTGAGCTCCCTATCCTTTAAAATGAGTGAGCTCCCTATCCTTTAAAATGAGTGAGCTCCCTATCCTTTAAAATGAGTGAGCTCCCTATCCTTTAACATTAGGGAGCTCGCTATTATGCGTTCACCGTGTCTGAGCTCCCTATCCTTTAACATGAGTGAGCTCGCTATCTTTAACATGAGTGATCTCCCTATGCATTAACATGAGTGAGCACCCTACCTTTTAGCATGATTGATCTTCCTATTATACACCATGTCTGAGCTCCCTATCCTTTAATAGGAGTGATCTCCCCATCCTCTAACATGAGTGAGATCCCTATCCTTTAACATGATGATGATGAGTGATCTCCCTATGCATTAACACGAGTGATCTGCCTATACTTTAACATTAGCCAGTTCCCAATATGCTTTAACATGGGTGAGCTTCCTACGTTGTGCCAGCGGGTGAATAATGGATAATTTAAAAATTAGCCTAAAAACATAAAAATACTCGATTTTGAAAATTTCTAATTGACCTTGTCTGGTACCTGCAGTAGCACTGAGAATACCTTTCCGAATGTCTCCTTTTTCGGATCAATTCTGATTGTTATTACTGATGTTAGCATGGTGGAAGCTATAGTGAATTAAACAAATCATTCTTTTTGTTTTGTTGTGTCAAAAGTTATTGTTGCTACTTGCTGTATGTGGTGTATATACTATATTAAGTCAATTAAGTATACTTATACTATATTAGTAACAAAGATAATTCATGGAATTAATTTTTTGTATTACGTGCTTGAGAAGCGTTAATAAAATAATATAGTTTATTAGCGATGTTATGTTGATAGCCAATAGCACATGCTATACGCTTAGCGGTAATTACAGCGTCATCTATGCTTACATTTAATTTTTAGAGATTTTCATCCTATGTAAGTCTTGACATTAACATCAACTTACGCAATTTGAATTTACTTTCACAGTTAATCGGACTCTACTCCCACGTTGATAGATTCAGAACTCTAGCTTTCCAGGAACTGACGGAATGGCTGGGAGACACAAGAATATAATTATTGCGTAAAGGTTGTTTAAGGCGTTGTTGTTTCTCTTATGAAACACAGTAACCATATATTCATAAATAAACATAACATTATGATTGATAATTATACCTACATAACCAATTTTAAATTACATATAAAGTCTACGGAATAATTTGTATAAAAATTCCATGCTTAAAAACAAGTTTCTGGTAGCTCAAGATTATTTAAACGTTTACATTCCACGGAAATATTTTTAATTATAATCAGTAAAAATACATATTTACAATTAATTAGCCATGTATATTATACGTATTTATCGATAGAACAAGTTCTCGATAGTCAAACCCCTTTTGCCACTGCTAATGTGAAAACTTGCAAGTGAGCTTCAGTGTAATGCTTCATACAAGGAGAACTATTTGCAAGTTGATTGCAGTCTCCACTTATCTTAACTATAGTTAAATACATACCAAGATTTTTTGTGTTATCAGGCGACTCTTTGACCGACATGAGTATTGAGTACCTATATCTATACAAGCACCCGTGGCATATCAATAATGCTGTAAATATTGCATGTTATATGGATGGACGTACTACTATCTGTATCTGTACTTGACTGTATAGTAACATATGATTTGAAAGTGTGCAGGAATTTTATTCATTCTTGTTGTATATTTTCCCTAAAATCTGTGTATAATACGATTTTAAATGAACCAAGTCTCGGATAATAAAGGTAATATAATAAAATTCACCGCATAATTGTGTGCTAATCAATGGTATGTGTTTTTTCAATTTATTACTTCCAATCCAAGTTGTAACCACCAAGAGAATAGTTCAAAGAGCAAATTTAAAAAAAATTGATTTAATCAATATTGTCGTATAATGGTGGTTAGTTCTAATAAAAATAATGAAGTCATCAAAAACATTTTCGCTACCATCCTGCTCTTGCTATTTACAATTTTTATATGCCTTCCCGTATTCATCGTAAATTGTGCCATTCGTTCACTCGTGAGCCTTCTCATTCCAATCTTCCGTCCGGACCTGGAAGATTTTGTTACAAGTGGATGGCGGGGAATGTTTATCCAAGAAATTTCAACTCATGCAAAATTAAATGCAATTGCAACCGTCGTTTTGCATGGAGAGGTGTCTTTAGAGAGCTTCCGGTTGTCCGCACAACAGAATCTTTTTGACTCCCGAGTTACGCACACAGGTGGCGGTACTATATGTGAGTACGAGAGCTTGAAGAAAACCTGGGATGGTTTCTTGGGTTGGAGTTTCTGGAAGGTGGACCCAGATTTCGATTTGAGGCACCATATTAGAGATTACGACTATGACGACATTAGTGCAGCCACCCCAGGATCCACAATTGACGAGAGAGTGCTACTGGTCATTTTAAATAAATTGGCTGACGCACCTTGGGGTACAGGCAGAAGTCGTTGGGAGATGCTGAGAATCCCGAAGTTTCAGAGGAATAAACAAACTTGTACTGTCCTCCTAATCCGATTTGACCACGCTCTTCTCGATGGATTCAGCTTGATGAAATTGCTGAGGGACTTTATGAAAAGCGAAGGTGGAATGCCAACTGTGCCTCTGATTTCAAAGGAAAAACCCTTTTGGGAAAAAGTAGGCTACCCGTTTAAATTTATGTATGATTTCACAAAAGACGCCGTAATGTTTAAAATACCAAAAAATTCAATAAGGATCGACAATGATAAGGGGGATCTTATAGTTGTGAGCCCACAAATAGATGTGGATATTGTTAAAAGAATTAAGAATCATTTTCAAGTTAGCTATGCTGCTGTGCTTAATGCTGCCGTTTCTGGTGCAATTGAACGAGCATTGAAACTTTCTAGTCAAGACGATCTACCGGAGGATCTAACATCCGCTCTTATTGTTCCTTTGCCGGATCATCCGGGAACGATGAGTCTTCATGCGTAAGTTTTCGAAATAATAATAAATTAATAAAAATTAATAATCGTCGGTTCTACAGATTGTTCCAGAGTTAATAATTGAAACAATTTTTAATTTCTGCAGATCAAAAATACTAGCAACGTGGCCTCTTAAATGCGAATCTCGAGTGCAGCGTCTACTGCAAATTCAGGATTCCTTCACCGACTTGAGAGGAACAACTGTGCCATTCGGGGTGAAACTATACGAAGATTTGTTAGCTCTTTACCCAATGATTTTTCGTCGATTTATTGTTCGTCAGCATGCCAAACATGGACTTCCACTCTGCTTAATCTCACATTTCCCCGTTCTGAATACTCGCGATTATTACAACGGCCACGAAATTATTGATGCATTTCCTGCAGTGGGGAGAGTTTCGGAAATTGGTAAATAATGTCTTTTTTATATTCAAGATTAGTGTATAACAAGAAAACTAATATTTTAATGTACGGATTAAAGTGTTAATCTTGTTTTTTGACGCTTTAGGAATATTCATCGGCAGTTATGGTGTAGCCAACAAGTTTCGGTTTACATTTACGGTCAATCGAAATATTTTACCAGACAGCACAATTATGAAATTAGGAATTTATGCCACCGAAGAATTGACGAACTTGCTAAAAGCGATATGACACGACTTTAAAATACTTTGTAACTTTCCTGTTACTTTTGGTATATGAATGATTTATTTTACTTTTTTGCTTGTACTAATAGTAAATAACATTTTTATGAAATAACAAACAGCTTAATAATACGAGACTATGTGAAAACAATTTTATACGGCAAACCAAAGCAATCACTTTATTTACAAAAAGCATTTTTTTTCAAGATTCCTAAGCATTGCTCATATTATGTTAAAACATACTCAGGAGTACATTATTAATATTTTCAATTTCCTTTTTGAGTTATAATCTATGGAATTGAACAGCGGATTAGTTCAGAAAGAAAAGCTAATAAACAATTAATCTTCTTTTACAATAGCCAAACTTACGAACTCACGATCCTCCATGCCTCTAAACATTGTTCTAAAAACATCTCCTAAACTTCAATTAATTTTTACTTAAATAGCTTAAATGTAAGTATATTAAATAAACAAACAAACGTGACAAATTATTGTTTTTTGGATTTTCATAAGCTTTCCAAATATCTTTGAATCTACTTGGAAAACGTGTGCTACATTACTACGTACTAGTTTAACTTGAATTTCTGATCTAGCAGTTAGTATTAAAAATCATACGCTCTAATATTAATTTCATTGGATATAATGTAATACAAAAACCAACAAGTAGGCAGTGTGTTTCTAGTTAAGTAGTCGATCCTGTCCCGATTGCCCACTGGTTTAGTAAATTAAGAGCAAGGAAGTCACTCGTACAGATATTTAGTACTCATACGATGTGATGTATTGTTATTACTACTTCTTCATTTCCCCGTGCCAATCAATGCCTCATCCATTAGATCATCATCGATGGCATATGGTGAAGCATGGGAAGAGTGTGGAGACTGTACAATCAACGGGCTTCTCAGCAGTGCCGGTGAGTTCGGTTGCGGTGAGTGAACAATATGAACGGAGACTATAGGAACAGTAGTGGTAGCGGGGGCAACTGTCGGTGCCGGTGGGATACTTGGAGATGGAACGGAGGTACTGGTACTGGTAAGAGAGCTGGAAATATTATCTTTAACAGTGGTAGTAGTAGTAGTAGCAGCAGAAGCAGCAGCAGGCGATGTCACGTTCGCTATAGGCACAGCAAAAGTGGAGGATGAAGTCGAATCTGGCACGGGTGGTGGTGGCATGATATTATCCTTATTTTTTGGTGATTCGTCCTCTTTGGAAGGGACAGCGGAAGCTGCAGTACTTGCGTTATTATTGCTATTGCTATTATTATTATTACTACTACTAGTGGCTAACTTAACATTGTCGGAACTGTTAGAGCTACTGCTGTTAGATTCAGGCTTCTTTTCCAGATTAACGTCGATGATTAATTGATCTTCATCATCATCCGGGGAAGTTTCCGTGACTTCGCTGGAAGTGGGAGCACGAGGTTCTTCAACCGGAGCTACAGGCGCTACTTGAGGCGTCGTCGGAATGGTTAATGTATTTTTGTAGATTGCATCATCCTGAATATTATTAGATGGATCCGGAGATTCCGGCGAGATGAAAGTTTCAGCAGTAGCCGCCGTACTACTACTGTTAACGCTACTACTCCCCACTGCTGCCAAAGGCTGTGCATTGGGTGACTTCTGAAGTGTTTCGGTCTTTTCTTCCTTGCCCACTGATTCCGTTGTTGAGTCTGGTTCACCAAATGAAGAAGTTCCAGAGGAGTCTGGGGCGGTCGTGAACTTGGCTTGATTTAAACTCTGAGATAAATTAATTGGCGAGCCTCCACTTGATGATGGGAAGGGCTTGGAATTGTTAAATAGCTTGTTCATCTCATCCAAAAAATGTTCCTGAACGGCGGCACTACTTAATTTTATTTTAGTTGGAGGTGACTCAACAGGTGCGGGAGGCTTGACGTCAGCACTTGTTAAAACTACTGTTGCACTACTACTGCTAGAAGTCGAAGATGTAGTTTCCAAAGACGAGCTCTGTAATGTAGTACTTGTCTTTTCTTTGGTATTAGATTCTTTTTCAATTTTTGATGCCGGGCTGTCTGTCTTTTCTTCTTTCCCACTTTCCTTGATACTATCTTTAGTAGGTGGGGATGGTTCTGCATTTTTCGGTGAACTTTCACTATTACTGTTACTATTGGATGAGGGAGCATTGACTGAAGATGTATTGCCGTTACCCGGATTTGAGCTCGATTTCTTTGGGATTTGATACTTGGTAAAGTCGAATTTGGGAGCATCAATAAAACCAGACCCTGGCTGGAACAATTTTCTAGTTAAATCCATTTCATCTTCTTTCGGCTTGTTACTGGCACTGTTATTTGTAGAGCCGTTATTTTTCGGAAACTTTTTCTCTGCCGAAGATGGATCCTTGTCTTGGTTCTTATTGTTCCCATTACCATTTCCACTTTTATTTTTCCCGTTCCCATTCGAATTACCAGCTCCTAAGGGGGATCCTAATTTGGCGCCAGACAATCCTAAACCCGATGTGTTTTTGGTAAAACCTTTTTTATTACTTACAACCTTCAACCCTAATTTTAACTTGTCCTTCAGACTTGCGAAGTTAGAGCCTTTGGTTTTGCCAACAATCATTTTCAAGCCCTGGCCCTGACCTCCTTGTTTTACAACGTACTCCGGATTACTGCCAGAACTCAAATTGCCACCGTTACCTCCCATGGATCCCCCGCTGCTACTCCCGTTTGAACCCTTTTTCATCTGTTGCTGTAGATGCATAACGTCACTGGTGATCGCAGATGAAGCTTTTAGATAATCCACCTTGCTCATGTCCTTCTTGTCATCGCTTGAATGCTGGGACTTTAACTTGTCAATCACTGCCAAAAGTCCACCTTTCTTCGCACTTCCATTATTATTGCCTGCACAACCACTAGTGGAATTACTTCGCTGAATCTGACCCGCAACTTGTCCTGCTTGAGTGGAAGAACTGTTACTTGAACTTCCTTGCGCTTGAATTTGTTTACTCGCATCAACCATCGTTTTAGTGAGCAAATTAGCTTTTAACAAGGCCTCAGCCATGTTCGCCTCCGTCTTCATATTTGCATTCGGCAAACCTAGTAAGCTCGGGTTGAGACTTGCAAGAGACAGTGGAAGATTGCCTTCCAGTGATTTTAGAGTGGGCATTAAATTTGCAACCGCCGAATTGCCTACTAAGGATAAATTCTTCGCTATTTTTGGATTCCCTTGAAAACCACCTTTCCTGTCTTTACTTATCTTTGTTTTTCCCTGTATAGTACTTATGTCGGGGTATTTTGGTGAGCCTGAGACGGATTTTAGTGTAGACACACTTGGCTTTCCACCAATCTTTGGTGTCGGACTTCCAGTTGTGGATTTGTTGGGCGTCGGAGCTCGATTTAAAGGTGATCCAGGTTTCTTATTGGCAAGACTAAAGGGAGGTGAAGAGTTCTTCAAGCTAACGCTCATTCCAGTGTTATTATTTTTCTTATCAATGGAATTCTGTGTATTAAAATTTGCAGTGAATGGTCCTAATAATTTGGGTTGCTTATTAAAATCATGGATAGGAAGACCATCGTCGTCCAGCATTGGAGTTAGGACATTGGAAGCCTTTCTTTTACGCTCTTTCTTGGCAGTCCCATCAGGTACGGGCCCAATCTTCTTCTTGATAGTTGTCCCTCCGTCCAAGTTCGGTTCTTCTTTAATTGTTATTGTTTTGTTATCTTTTTGGTTCTTCTTATTATTGTTGTCCGACAATTGCACCAGAGGTTTGGGATTTATAGGAGTCACAGTTATAGAATTCGGAATTTGAACAGGGTTTGGTAAAGGAATAATTTCTATTCCTGTGCGCATGTTAGCAAGAAGAGAGTTAACCGTGTTTTGACTTGGGCCAGAATTCGTCGGTACAGGTGTAATGCTCAGAGAAGGAGTCACTAAGGGTTTAAAATCTCCAGAACTGTTGTCCGCATTGGCAGAACTTGCTGCAGCATTTGCAGCCGAGTTTAGAAATGATTGGAGATTGCTACTTAAATCATCAAGACTGCCACTGCTGTGAGAATCTAATGAAACGGAGCGTTTGGGAAATTCCCTGGATTTTTTAGACCCCAATTTCTTATTCTGTGGCATGGAGAACTTACTACTGAAATCATTATTTCCAGCAGACTCAACTTCCATGTCAGAATCGAAGGTATCCATATGAAATTCTTGACCCTGAGTATTGGAAGCCGCGGCAGCTGAGCCAAATCCAGTGAGAAGCTTGCTCGCAATAAAATTCTCCATAGCCTGAGTAGTTGAAGGATTTCCACCTACTGGCGTTATGTCTATGTTCCAACGCGGATCTGGAACGTCCAGTCCCATTTCTGTCATGAGGAGATTTATGGCAGCATTGCTATTACTTTCCCCTCGAGGAGTTAAAGGTGTTTGTGGTGTTGGAGCTCGAGTGTTATCACCTTGGCTTGTATCTGAAATATCAGAACCTTCACTGGGTCGACGTTTCGGTGATTTATTGGATAGCATGCGCGGACTTTTTGGTGAAGGGGAGGGACTGGGTCGAGTCACGTTTGAATTTCCTTGCATGTTTAAAGGTCCACCCGGTATAACGGGATTTGGATTAGAATCACTAGAAGTGCCTTTCCGCTTACGACGTCGACCCGGTTGACGCACTTGCTCGAGTAGTCCTGGAGGAAAATTAATATGAAAATTTCGTATACCAACAAGCATTGAGACTATCTGTAACACAGTAAACAATAAATAATATTAATAAATGTAACAACAGTTTAAAAAAACAAACGAACCTGATAAGTTCTGTAGATTCTGCAATGTTAAACCTCCTATGTTAGGAAAGTTAGGTGGAAGATTGAGTGGATTAGTCAATGAAAAAAGTGGATTAATGTAAGAATTTAGTAAATCCATTGGGGTTTGCTGATTCGGGCCAGTGGGAGCACCTGGAGTCTGGAAGTTACTTAAGGTTCCGGAATTTCCATTGGCACTATTATTGATAGTGGAGTTACTGGTACTGTTGGGAATGGGAGAAATGGTGTATGCATTGCCACTGGGATGCCTCCCTGAAGATTGCAAGCTATTATTGCTCGGTTGCGGTTGCGAAGGAGTATTGTTTACAGGAGCACTGGTACTACTACTATTTAAACTCATAACAACTCCAGGGACCATCGGGCCCTGTTGGGAAGATTGCTGTTGACTCTGTGCGCGCTCAGACTCTGCTCCACAAGAAATCTCATTACTTTGCAATTGACTTAAACTATCAGAACCGTAGGAGCCGCCGACGGGAATATTAAATTCTGGATTTGGTGTTTCATGCTTGGACTTCATCGTATGCCACCGACGAATCACAGCTCGTACTGTAATTGGAATTGATAAACTCCTTTGGACAACTTTACAAGCATGTTCTTCTAAAGTGGGAATGATATCAGCTGCATTTGTAGTCACAGCATGAAGACGACACATTGGATGAGACACGTCACGGAGGTCGAATTCTAATGTTACCAAAGAGTCTTCAAGAGGGTGTTGGAAAGACACTGAAACATTCTGGTGAGATAGTGCGTTCA
This sequence comes from Lipothrix lubbocki, assembly GCA_034696945.1. Classification (NCBI taxonomy): domain Eukaryota; kingdom Metazoa; phylum Arthropoda; class Collembola; order Symphypleona; family Sminthuridae; genus Lipothrix; species Lipothrix lubbocki. Next base: position 10,581 of record JAQGAK010003672.1, read on the forward strand.
CTTCAAAAACAATGCAGTCCATGTCTAAAATTAAAAATAAATAAGGATTAATAGTGTCAGTTAATAATAAATATTATAGTAAAAAAACCATGATATCAGGTTAGCTGTATCCAATTACCAGGCTTGCTGCCGACGCGCACACAACTAGCCACCAGTGTATTGAATATAAGTTGCTGCCTCAAGATAGCAATCACTTTGGGCAGTTGGGAAGCCAGAGTAAAATGAATCGAAGACACCATAATTCCTTCCAGGTGTGGTGTTTCCGTCATAAAATAACAGTGCACTTGAAGTGTGTTAGGTGTATCAGGTAGGGCCTAAAATCAGAAATACAATTAGATTTTTTACTCGATAATGTACCTATATTATAGATTCTATCGATTTACATATAACAGAAAAACTGTATTACCACAAAAAGTCCACGATTGTCTGTACAATCCAAAGTTCCTCCGGACGCATGCTGCGTTACCATATTGAGGATGGGTTGCGGGTTAGAAAAATCGTAGCAGTGGATCCCAGTGGTAGACTGTATAGTTTCCAAAAGATCTTTGCAAATTGGGATGGGTTTGTCGAGATTGACGGTGAAGCAAGCCGGAAGAGCTGTGCTGTTTGTTGCATTGAGAGTCCCATACCTTGGTACGCTAGTAAAATAATTATTACCAAATTCAAACAACTACAAAGGCAGCATTCACCTAAAATCTCACTGTGTAAGTGTAATTTGATTTCAAAAATGTTACTCCAATTCATTTCAAGACTCACTTTTTACCGTCCGGAGCACGCATAATGGACACAGTGGTACTCATTTGCAATTTCCTGGAAGTTGTGGCTTGAATTGAGACCGTAGCAACACTTCCTAGTTTCTTTTCTATTATGGTAGGCACGTCTGTGGGAAGAGAGACTTTGGAGTCCACATCAAGGAATTCGTACGGGGAGATGAAGTAGACCAACTTGACCGGGTGACCTCCTTTTCGGGGTTGCACTAATCCCAACAGAGACTTCATCACAACTGCCTCACCATCCGATATAGTTGAGTAGGTGCTGGACATGGCTAATAAGTCGGCTTCTAATGCTTGCAATGCTATAAATGCTTTGCTTTTGATCTTTTTATCAGCATTCAATTGGTAAATTGCTACTAGGCCTTCAAGATGTGCTGTGAAATCGGTGAAGTCGTTTCTTCGGAGACAATCGACCATTTCAGGGACGTTCTATTACAAGATTATTTACAAATTATTAAAGCTATCCCAGCCAACTTGACCAATCAACAAGCTACTAAATAATTAATGCATTTTAATAAAATTACTAAAGCTATCCACTGTTTATAAGTACCTGCTGCTCGGTCTTGCCATCATGTTGGATTTTAACTTCCTGAACCATTCCCTGAGGATCAATGAGCAGCTCCAAGTAAAACATATCCGAAGAGATGAACCATTCATTCCCCGTAGCTCCGGGAGTGAATTTTAACCCCAGTTGCCGACTAACCATCTCCAGCCTTTCCACCATGCTCTGCAGTGAGCACACCTTAATATTTTGCTGCAAAGTGTCCAAGCACCTTTGAAGATGATTTCGATCATTCTGATCCAAATAGTATCTTCTTTCCTGTACCAAAATAACAAAATTTTAAATCATTTTAATAATCTAAATACAATCATTATTTGCATCCCAAATGTATAAATAGCAATAAATTACAGATTTTTAAACCACAACCGCTTCTTATATAAAATTATATCAATACTCACGGAAAGTGCTGTTTTAATATTCTTGGAAGTCTCCCCAAGCGCCTTGAGTTGATTGGATTTTTGCCTGAGCTTCTGCATAATTAAATCCAACTGCCAGCTCGGCGGTCGCTCTTCCGGAAGCACCGGGAAAGTCGCTGGGGCCACCGGGCCATTCGACAACGGCCCGCCTCCCCCGGCAGCATTTCCTTGCTGGCCTAAACTTGGGCTGACGACCTCCATTTCTTCTACCCTTTACGAATATTATATTGCTTTTCTCTTAAGACAAGAATCTTAACCCTATAATTTGCCGATCTTGATCTTTCAATTCCACCATCAACACATTTCCAACTAACACCGTTAGCAACTTTGTACTTTAATTCTTAATTTTGCGCACTTCCTTACTTACTAAATTAACCATATACAAAAAACCATAAAAAAATCTCTATGTACTATAACACATCAAACCCTCTAATAATTATTATATTAGAAGAAATTCCCTGCAAATGCCTGAACTGTTTTCATCCCTCCAATCCTGAATCTACTAATCTTGTTTCGTTTCGGTCACCTCGGAAAGATCAATTCGTCCTAATCGTATTCCTACAAATTATTAAACAGATTCTCACACAAATACTCACGCTCTCATTTGAATAATTTATAAGTTTCTACAATATTATCAATGATAAGTATACTAAATAGCTATTTTTACAAAAATGACCAAAATTAATAAAAACTAAATGAATTTCAGAGCACGGCGCTATTATAATACAAATAGTATACAAATACTTTGTGGTAAAAATATTAAATTTTTATAGAGAAAGTTCTTATAAATATATTTAATAATTATGTTTTCAAATTAAATCTACCGTCAAACAAATCTAAATAATTATATTTTATTTAAATTTGCTATTATCAATAATTATATTTAAGTATAGTTCAACAACATGCAAACACGTTGATTAAATATCAACTTCCCGTTGGTTAACATGTAACTTAAGTCCTATGTTCTACAAAACTGTTGTAAATTGTGACGTGACTTAAATGCTGTAAAAATAACACATATAACTGTATACAGAAACGCTGTGATATTAAATGGGAAATAAAATATGAAGAGAGATTTTTCTTCTCATCTCAACTGCTTTTGAGGTTGGTGTCTTTCGTGTGTGGAGTGGAGGTGGACGATATAAATTTTAATAGAAATATTAGAGAAACCTTTTCAACCCTTTAAAAGCGTTAGCCCTTTCCTATATTCCTATCTTTCCCATAGTAAACTTTACAATGTAAAAGCATACGCGTATTGAATGTAATGCTGAAGGAAATAGTTGACGTGCGAACCAAATGGGCCCAAAGCTCTTGCAGCGTCGACGAGCTCAAGCGCCTCGTCAGCCTTTCCGCCGAAGCTCCTCAACTTTCCCCAAAGCTTTCGGTCACGTGGCGGGGGAGCGGGAGGGCAAAATTACATTGCGTTTCCATCGTCAGCAACAGCAATTTTCCCTCGTCCGCTTCCGCTTGCATTTAAAGTGGTGTTGGAAGTTTTGTTGTTGCGAATTTGTAGCTTGTGCTGTCATTTGTTCAAAAAAATTTAATTTGAATGTTGAATGTAATAATTATTATTGTTGACTTTTAATTCAATAATAATGTCCGATTCGGACGAGGGCTCCAGAGGAAGCAAGAGACAGGGGGAAGATCCGGCAAAGGAGGAAGATGAAGGAAATGAGTCGGATGATGACATTATTGGACCGCAGCCGGCGACGGATGCTCCGGTGAAGGCAAAGAAACGAAAAGGTTGATAAACATTTTGTACTTATTTATTTTTGTATTAATTTTTGTGTTAATTTTTGTATTAATTTTTGTATTAATTTTTGTGTTACTTTTTGTGTTACTTTTTGTGTTACTTTTTGTATTAATTTTTGTATTAATTTTTGTATTAATTTTTGTGTCAATTTTTGTATTAATTTTTGTATTAATTTTTGTGTTAATTTTTGTATTAATTTTTGTATTAATTTTTGTATTAATTT
>JAQGAK010003673.1:0-14305 GCA_034696945.1 Lipothrix lubbocki
ATGCATAGAACTATGTATGATATGTGGGCCCAAAGGATCTCTTACAGGCAGAGTTCTCTTATATGGTAATCTCTTATAGCGAGAGTTCGGTGTTGTAGATACTCGTCCTTCTTCGCCCTTCGTCGAAGGACGAAATGCGCCAAATTATTTGGAAGTAAAAAAATAACTATTTGGGTCATCACTTCATACATGATTTCATACGCTTTACGTACTGCTTACTTATGTACACGTGGAAGGTAATAATACATTACAGGAATGCAGAAACAACTAAATATCCTCAAATATAGAAATAGAAGTGGGGAAAAACCTATACTTGTCTAAATTCGAATTTATAACTTAATAGGGATATTTAGGCAAAATTTATGTAAATAAAAAGAGTCAAGAATTTAAAATTCAAAGAATAAACATTGTGAAATTTAAATTCACTGACAACTCGACGACAAAGTTAAGAAATCGTCACTTCGCAACGATTTATGGCGCCTCTCAAGATTAGCAAGTGTAAAGGGGCAGCGCAGCACCCGAACTGAAATCAATTAATGTTTTTCCGTTAATATAAACGTTACAAAAAACGTTAGCTCATGAAGGTGGCTTCCAACATTATAATTTCAAATAAAAAATATACGCTGAGAAAGAAATACTGTCCATTACTTACCATGAGTAATCCCTGTGAAACCAAATCAAGAGCAAATTACTGTAGAACTTCATTATGACGCATACGTAATAAATAACGTAGGGCTAGGAAATCGCGAAAAACACGATAAAATTATCCATTATCCATTTTTTATATGGTTATTTACGTGGAAATACGATAAAATTAAATATTCATAATAGAGTATTCCCAGCTAGGTGAATTGTTTTATTGGATATCTGAACATCCCAAAACCACAAAAATTAAATTTGAAAATCGAAAAAAACGCGAATTGTGCGAAAAGTAGTGTAAAAACGCGAAATACTGCAAAATATACAAAATCTTCATTAAATACCGCGAAATTTGAACTCCAACACCTTTTTTGGAGTTTGTAGTACAAAAACGTCAATTTTAGTTAGAAAAACAAATTCCTAAATTATTTTTAGCTACTTCTGGCATTAAAAACTGCTCAAATTTGAAAATAACTTAATAAATATTGTGAAAATGATGTTAAAAACCGCAAAATAAAGCCAGAATAAACAAACAATTAAGAAACCGTGTATAAAAATCGCGAAATACCGCGAAATTTGGTCACCAATTTTGCGAAATACCGCGAAAAATTGACTGTAATTTTGCGAAATTTGTAGGGCCAAAAACGCGAAATATTCCCAGCCCTATACATAAGCATATACTATTTTTTGCGTTTGTGTTGTAGACCTGTGTCTCTGAACACTGAATAAATACATACATACATACATAAGCATATAAACGGAATTTTCAAGCCGTAAATATTCACTGATTCATATGTTAATTCCTGTCAACATGCATGAGTTTAAATAAAGTGTAATTTTCTGTCGGAAAGATGAGTCATCTTTTGCTTTTATCGCTTTTGCGTGCAAATTGTTGAATAATTTATTATTTAATAATAACTCCTCGCCCTATCTAAAACTAACTTATGGCGTGTTTGAATATTTTATATTCAGTCTTTATACTTGAAATTTAACAATGCTTAATGTGTCGTATAGCTATAAAATATGCTTTTATCATCGCGTACATATAATTTTGCCATAACTTCATATGCCTTCATTAAATTGAGAAATTATTTTATTTGTGGGAAGTTCATCCGTTTTGACGAAAGCGGAACAGTTGGCAGTTTAAAGGGAAAGCAAAACGCATTCGATTTCAAATAACAAAAATAATTTCAGAAATATTCCGTGGTTTCCTCAAAAAATATTCCCAGCCATGGTAAAGTTCGTGGTCATCGTTTTCCTTTCCTTTGTGATCATCTCATCGCTTGGAAATCCTGGCAAAGACCGTAAGATTGATTGGAATTATTGGAGCTTATTTGTAAAATCTTTGAAATTCCTAATTAATAATTTTGTAAATTTGTGAAGGATTGTGATTTTTGTGTTATTATTACTTTATTAAAAATAACTGCGCGGTTATTTAAAAATAAATGTAAAAATTATAATTTATTATTACGATTTAATAAATGGGAATGTTAATAATTTCCATCCAGGTGGTGGAGCTTTATCGACGAGCAAATATTGCGAATCGCTGTGTAAAACCCTGGGTGACTTGAGCACTTGCGACAGATGCATGTACCCCGGAAAGGAAAAATGTGACCTGAAAAAGTGCAACATTCCCGGATATCCGAAGGTCTGCATGGTCATTAAATGTGCGGCGTCTTCCGCCGTTCCGAATTCCCCACATGCTGACGAATAATCTCGTGAATACAATGAAAACCAAATCCTTCCTTGACAGCTGAAATTATTAAACAATTTCTGTTTTGAATTACTTATTATTATGAGCTCAAATTATTAGTGGTTTTTTTATATATTAGAAAAACCTTACCGGTAATGCACCTGCCGGTATAAATCAAGCTACAATAATTAAATAATATTGAATGTTACGCTTGCGTACTTACTTTACTTTAACAAAACCTTTCTAAATTTTTAAGCTGTAATAATTAAGTCAACCCGACTCGAAAGTCAAAACGTAGTTAAATTTCATTCAGTTATTACAAGAGAAGGGTGGGGGACTGTAGTTAGTCCTTGAATTAGGCTCATTGTCAGCTGATGGTTCAAGGTTCGAACCTCGCTGGAGTCAAAAATGATTTGTGGAAAAAGGTCGATGAAGAATTTACAAAAATTGAATCACCATAATTGGTTTAGATATCATAACGTTAGGTAGGGCATAAGTACCATGTGATCATACATCTTTTATCTGAGACCTAATTTTTGCTTTATTTTGTTTCAATGTGCACTACGTGTTATTATTATGAAATGATTTGGCACTACGTGTTATTGTAAACAATTAGTTTTAATTGTGTTCTTTGTTCACGAAAAACGATGAAAATAATTTTTATTCCCTATGACCAAAGCTATGACGTTTGTCTACAGAATGTGTTTAAGTAGGTAAGAAAATAAACACCAAACTAGAAATAATAGAATTTCTAATGAGTAAGTTCACGTGGAACCTGTAAGTAAAAAACACTTTGGTTGAATTTACTAACTTTATTTTTTTTATTTTATAAATCCGAAAAACAGCTTTAAAATTTTGAAAAAACTTTGAAAGATTCTGACATGTGGTTTACGAGTTATATTGCATTTTGCACTTTTTTCAAAATTTTGAAGCTGTTTTTCAGATTTTTCAAAAACGCTCCCGAAGAAATAGAAAGAACTTCAGTGACACTTTCTCGGGCTTTAAAATCGGATGAATAATTACTCAGTTTTTTCAATGTGCAGTTCTGAATATATTATAATGTCAATATTTATAGAAAACAAAACAGAAATACCTAAATAGTCATATAAAAAGTAATAAGTCCATGCATTATGCATTTGTAATCACACATAATTTTGCTTTGAATTGCTTATCATCTTTCGATAGAAAATGAAGTCAGAAAAAACTCCGCATATAGCTACTGATACTTATAAGTACCTACTACACTTAAGTTATAAGTGATGATTACATATTTTGGGTATATAACACTCCAGGTTTATACTAAAAAATGTGCCCTTTAGCCAAAAAAATGTGCCCTATCTGGCAAAAATGTCTCACAGTAGGTTGGTGTTAAAATATTCTCTGCCTGTAACTGTTGTTAGCAAACAGTATCGCAAAAAAACACTTGGACAGAAAGAACCCGGGTTGTCCAAACGGGTACATTCAATGGTAAAATCCTGGTGAGAACCTGGTTTGACATAATGGAATTCATTGATCATTTTCAAAACTTGTGAATGTTAAAAATTATTTGCATTGTTACAATCCTGGAATTGTCTTGTTTAAAGCTGACGGCTTCTACTATTATTTCCCCAGCGATCTATTGGGTAAGTTTGAAAATAATGAACAACTTTTGAAAAGCAAATTAAATCAAGCAATGTGTTACATATTAAAATTTTGTTCCTGACTTTACTCTACAGGAACATACATACACAGTAACCACTCAAGGAGATGTAATTCCAGTAAGTTTTCTATACCATGGTTGGATTTGATTAGTCATTAAGAGTCAAATATAGAATTTGCAAATGTAGACAATTTTCAATGCACGCTTAAATGTTTGTGTGCTAGGCTTAACTATGGGAGAGTTCTCCTATACAGAAAGGATATTCCGCGAAATGGAAAATTAGCAGATTGTCAAAAAACCCAATAAAAATATTACAACATTTCAGTTTCTTAGATTGATAATTAATTATTGTGGAAATTATTAGTGTATATTCAATTGTATAGCTGGCTTGCACTAGCAATACCCATTCATTTTATTCTTGCATATATGTGATTAATAACCGTAACATTACCACTGCTTAGTATGTACTCTATCACTTGTAATACATTATATCAGCGGGTTTTCTAAATTCACACGCTTGAACAAACAAGTCACGAATCTAACGTGGAAAGCGGAGGATTCCAGTGTACGTTCAGAAAAATTAATTTCTCCACACATTACACGTTTGACTTCCACACTGAACTTTCGCTATAAAAGAACGCTATAAATTTTTTAAAAGCCGTCTCTTATATAGAAATTCTTTTATAGAGAGCTAGCATGCATATAACTACGCATGATGTGTGGACCCAAAGGATCTCTTATACAGGAGGGTTCTCTTATAAGAGGTATATATGAAGATCATTTATAGCGAGAGTCCGGTGTACACTGTAAGAATATCCGGTGACGCAGGGGTAAACTGTTAACAACAGAAAATTAAATTAAAATATTAGCGAAGTTAGTGTTCCTAAAATCGTGCAGACATTTACTAATTTGCGAACCACTTCTGCGTTCGGCACAAGTATGATATGCTTTTGTCACTAATCGTAAGAGTCAATTACCTAATGAAACATTGGCTGACACAGGCTGAAGTTAATTTAATGAAAACGTGTAGAAGAACCACGGCATGCCACTTTCTGCAATTTCAAAACAATTTTTTTTGAACTGCGTTTCGCGCAAGTGTGTGCTTATTGAGAGTACGCTCTGTTAAGGCGTGAAATGTAAATTTATGTTTGTGTAGAAAAGCTGATACTGCTGTGGGTACTCTATATTTCCTAACCAGACTCTTGTAACGTGTCTTCGTTCTATTTGCGATGACGCGTACAGAAACAACTATTTATACAGCCTTAATTTTCCTTGTATTTAGGGAAACAGAATGTTACACAAACCGAATAACATTTATGGATCTTGTCTTGTGGGAACAAAGTTTTCAGGATTGCCTTTTGGTCCTGTACACACCAAGGGTTATTCCCGAAAATTTGAACCTATTTAGGACACCATTTGTGCATTTGAACAAGGAACAATTTCCAGCCAACTGGACAAGAGAATTTTTATATATGTTTGATATCCTTGACACACAATATCAGGTGTCAACTTGTCAAGCTATTTTCTTACTGAGTTCGTATTTTATTACATTACACGAGGACCAGAAGGATTCTAAGGATTATGTTTTGCTACCTGCTTGGTTCTCTAAACCGTATGTCACATTCGCTGTTCCGATGACAATCCCGCAAAAAGAAATTCAATCTCTTTTGAAAAAAATTAGTAAACAACGATACTTCTTTAAATATGAATTCATTTGGTTCCACATCGTGTTGTTCAGTCAATCGTATGAAAACAATGATTTATATAATACAGGGAACTGGAAAATGAAAAAATTGTCCACCATTTGTTTTTATTGCTTCGTGTCCAAATTCGACTTTTTTCTTGAGTCCATTGATATGCGCCATAGCTGAATCTTCGCCAAGAAATTGATAGCAGTACTAGATGGTTTGACCGTTATCGCGATATTTATGTTGACACCAATTCTGTAAACATAGAGGGAAATCAACACTTACTTCGCCAAAGGGGAAAGAGAGTTTTCGCACTAAAATCAGAGGTAAATTTTTATGACGTTATTATCAACGTCGTTGGGAAATACTATTCAAACCATTCCTTTACCAAACTTCTGGAATCCGACGCGAACTCACGATTGGGGTCACGTATTATCCATTCAATATCATGGTGTCTGGCCGTTCAAACCCGATTTCTACCCCTTCAAAACAAAATACGTTAAGTATTTGACTTGCAGCGGTATCAAGCACTACCTTTCGTATTCCATTTCCAACAAACCCTTTAAGATTAACATTTGGATATCACTCGGAATATCTATAGTCGTCACATGGTTTGCCTTCAAAATCGTTACAAAATTTAGCAAGCTTTCAGATATTGACATATTCATTCTACCTGGCAGAGCGCTTGTAGAAAACGTTGACATTGACATTCCTTGTATATCTGGTAGGTTAAATTTCAGAATGATTTTATCAGCATGGCTTTTGGTCTCTGTGGTGCTGACCAATGCATACAGAGGGATTTTCACCTCGGATCTAACAGCACACCGACAGTATTACGGACCAGGTACACTCAAAGACCTGGGAAATATTCAACTAATGGTTTACATTCCAAATCATTTGGTAGAGATGATCCCGTGGTCGAATTTTCCAATGCTGAAGAGGGCTAGCTACAGAATTCTTCTTATGAAAATGTTGAATCTTAGTCTAAGTAATAGGGATAAAGGACGAGTACATGGAGTTATATATACAAACGTGGGAGATATTCTGGCTGGTATGATCACAGCCCTAGTTAGTAATCCATACGTTGAGGTTGTTGATGAAATTCAGGAAAACAAATACAGAACCTTTTTATCCATGGTAGTTGTCCCAAATCCGTTGGGGAATGTTACTTTCGAGGATAAAGTTTCAAATTGTGATCAAGTGGCTCTGCTTGATTTTGAAAACAAAATCATACAGTTTAAAGTACCGCGTTGGCGCACTAAAACAATTCAAAAAGACCTTTCATAATTAGCCACGAAGCTGTTGCCGGGAACGCTAACGGCATTTAGACAAACATGCGATACAGGAATGAGAACATTATGAATTGTTTTCGAAGATTGTTTGAAAATGGGTTTTATAATTGGGCCGAAGATAGGTTGGATTCTCTACAAGGGGGCAAGTATGATTTTAAGAAGTGGCAAAATCGGAGCTCTGGATACGACATTCTGTGTGCATCTTCAAATTTCGTTCAAACCTTGGTGACATTATTTGGCTGGTTTGTTGTGGCTTTGGTGATAGTAATTTGTTTAGATATAATTGTGGAAATAGAAAATAGAACCTAGCGTATATATCTGCACAATATTTAATGCTGGCTTTATTTTTACTTATTTGTGAATTTATTATATGCTCAGGGAGGCGTCAATGTGCCAGAGAAAGAATACAAAATGAATTTGTAAATTCTACTGACTCAAGCGCCCTGAATGATGTTCCTTGACAATTTATTGAATTTCTTCACTGGACTTTCGACGCTTATAAGGTCAAGGACGCACTATGAAACCGCTCTAAATTACTAAACGCCTACTACTAAGACAAAAAACGCCTTGATATGTTTATTATATACGTCATTTGTATATTACGACTAAACATTATTCATTACTACGTGTGAATTACGTTTCCATCGTTGAATGCCATTCAGTTGGAACCACTGGACTTCTGTCGTATGCATATACAAAATTTGTATTGTGTCGTTCATTTTTGACTCTCTCGGGTGGAAAAGAGGTTTCGTAATTTACTTATCGTTCTATTTGACTATCACAAAAACATCTTCAAAGCTGAACGTCACCAAAATTTACGTCACAGTTAAAAAAGTTGACAAATTGTTAAGGTTAATTTTAAATTTCAAAGCGTTGCACAAAGTATTACTGACAAACTATACAACTCTCAGGTCAAAGTCAACTTTTATACCTTTGAATGTGGTCATTGTATAAATAATGTAATATTATTAATTTGCCTATAAATTATTATCATAGAACAGAATATTATGGGAGTATTTTTACCCTCTTCATTATTATTAAGCTAATTCTTTTCGTATATAGGAATATCTTTCTTCGTAAGAGAACTCTTTCTGTAATAGATCTTTTGGGCCCGTATACATACATTCTTTATGCATTTACGAGCTCTCACTATAACAGAATTCCTATATATAGGAACCAGAACCAGAAACCGTCCCTTATTTATAAGATACGGTTTCTGAAGATTTATAGCGTTTTATAGCGAGAGTTCAGTGTAAGCAACATTCATAAGATTTTGGAATACAAATACAAATGTGATTTATGCACATACAAAACACAATTTAAGTGTATTCTGAACCGCCACACATCGACAAATCACAAACTTGCTTTTTGGAAATAATAAATTAAATTAGAATTTATTTATTGCAAAGTAATATTTTGGCACTGGCTTTCTCTGTCCGATTTGTTTATCAATTATATTCCGAAGGAATTCTGGATTCATCCCAGCAGCATCCGTGACCTCACCTGTGACATTTTATCGGTGGAAATCGTCATCGAGTTCATTACATAATTACTATAATAATATTATTTATTTAATTCATTTCATTCATATTTATGGAGTTATTATTTGTGACCTTACACAGGCCCGTAACATCCAGGGTGACATGGGGACACTGTCACCCAAGAATTTATTCCTGGGGTGAACCCCTATGCTAATGTCACTTCAGGAATTTTTTGGAAATGCTTTTATAACAGAAATACATGCAAAAATCCATAAAACTTTGATTTTATAAATAGTTTTGGACATTTCAGAACATTTAAACTTTTAATTATTGAGGCTGTCATGATTTTAGGAATTATCGTTGTTTTAATATTCAAATTAGTTCTTTGTTTTATACTTTTTCATAAAGGACATCGTATTGAAATCTACCAAACCACATAAATTAATAATAAAGTTCCCCTCGAAAAAAAATACATTACATGGGTCGTTACAAATACTTTCGACCACGACTTTGGTTGACCACCGAATTTCGTAAAAAATGTTGGTAATTCTAAGGTGAAACACCCAGTGGGTCCTTGAAAAATAATGAAAAAATTGTCCAGGTGTGGGGGGCTGAGAAATTTGGAAGTGGCCGGTGCCAGATCTCGGCCGTTAGTGAATGAAGTGAGCTAAAATTTTGCGTATATAGTCTAAATAGCATTTCAGGAATGCTAATATTTATGTTCAAAACTTTGGATACATATTCACATTCATATATCTGAAGTTTTGAGTTTGAATGCCAAATTAAAGGACGTGTTTTCAAATTGAACCCTGTAACTTCGGGTATATGCATGTGAATGTAATTTAATTTGGTACAGTAGCTTCTTGGGCTACTTTAGGAATGTCAATGGTGTCAAAGTTTGCAAAATCGGAAAAATACGATGTTTCGGATTTTTTAAAAATGCTATCCAGTCTATATACACATTTTATCTCAATTCAGCCACTAACGGCCGAGATCTGGCACTAGCCACTTCAAATTTCACAGCTCCCTTCACTTGGCCTAGGCTTGCGGGAATTTTTTGATTATTTTTTCAAGGACCCATTCGGTGTTCCATCTCAGGATTACCAAAATTTTTCACGAAATTCGGCGATCAACCAAAGTCGTGGTCGAAAGTATTTGTAACGACCCAGATGAATGATTTTAAGAACTTTATTCTAGTACATGGCATAACATGCTCTAAAACCAGATTATGCATGTGTGTATTATACGATCACAATTCGTTGTAAGGTGTTGTATTCGCTCAATGAAACCAAATCGTTATTTTTAAAAATTGTCCAAGTAACATGGTCCTCCCCAGTAAAATGACTTTTCTTATCATCAATTTGCGCTACCTTCAAGTAGCTCGGCATTGATTTAGACTAGAATCTTGTTAGAAGGACACAATCCTTTTCGGAGAACAATGATTGCATATAACGATACAACGACAGTTGGAATTACTTGTGATAGCTTAACTGTGATGAAAGTTGTCTTATAATGAGTGTTTAGTACAAAAGTAAAAATCCTGGAAATAAACGACCAAAAATTAAATAATTAAAAAGAACCTCTTTAAAAAATTCAATTCAAATTATGCAAACAAAATAAACATTTGTAAACGCCGTACATTAGCTTATGTAAATATTGTGTTATTTATAGATTATTCTATTTGTTGCCATAATGTCAGTTTGTCACCCCAGGTTTATTTTCGATGCTACGTCTCTGATGTAAATGACATATGGAATTCCTTCTTTTAGGGAATATGGTTTTGGTTCTTGTGTAGACAATCTTGCGCCACGTCTGCTCCAATAATTTACCACGTGATTGTAAAGCCCTGTCGCCTTGTGATCAGATGAAAATAGGCGCATCATTGGAAATTGAGAGATGTGTACTTGAGATTTTTTTTAAAATCCGTGGTGTTGGCTATAATATTTTTATAGGCACACATAAAATAACCTTATTGATTTAAACTATAAGCAAGCAACGGTCTATGCTAATACGTATATAATTTATGTATTCCTGCAGTATATATACATACATAGTTTTTGTCTTTAAACGACAAAATATCAGATAATTAATAAGAACTATTATAACCAATAACAGTTGATTCAACTATATATAATATGCACCTGTACAATTAAGCATATAGTTTCCGTATTTATTGTTTTTGTGAGCAATGGCTGTATCTACAGTTGTCCTACGTGCATAATGTAGTCACAAATTTGATTATAATATGCACTATATTACATGCCTCTAATATGGCAATATGTGTAAATTTTTCGGTCAAAAAATGACATTTTGGGCTCGTTACTCAAAAAGTTAAAGCCAAATCAAAAATAAGACCATACAGGGCAATTATCCCCCACGACACGATGCGAATTCCATTTTTTTTTTGACAAAAAAATTAAATGTCAAATAAGTTTTTTACATATTGCTGACTGCGCTTTTATTGTTTCCAAAAAATAGGACAAAGATTTCTATTTAGGGGTAGCAAGCATAATTGCAATCTTTTATACAGCAAAGTTGGCTGGTTTTGCAAATTGGACATTCGTTTGATGGAGCCGCAAAACACGGAGCATATTGAGGGCATTCCAGTTTAACGGGTTTAGCCGCTGAAATATTCCAGTACATATGTATATTATTGTTGCTATATATGCAATTATACAAGTTTTGCCAATGTAAATCGATAATAAAGATAAAAACATTTAGTTCCAAGCGTTACACCATACTTGATAATTTAAAATATATTAGGTCCCCTTAAATTGACTGCACTTACGTCTTTTTATTCTCTCCGTTATACTTAGTGGTAGTGGATCCGGCCTGGCGCTGACTGCTTGAAACCAGCACACCGACGCAAAGACAAACCCGAACAAAACCGTAAATTTATTCATGTTGAACGATTGCGGGGATGAGGTTTAGATAGTTTGAACTGTTGAAATTGTATTTATTGGCAACTTGGATGGGGAATTGGAGTTGAATGATTTTCGTATTACATTCTCTGGCCCATTTCATTAAATTCATTGAAAACTGGTTCTCGTGAACATAAATATACATACATACTCATAAAACAATATCGCCGTCCCAGATGATATTAGTCGTTAATCAATGTAAGCTAAACCGCAAAACGAGGGGTAATTCCTTATATTTATGTCATGTACAATAGTGTAATTACACTTTGGAACAATTCAATATTCGCCTTACTTATTAACACTCATGCCAAGCACTCACAAGTATGAAAATTATGTATTTGCTTTGCTATACCGTGCACATTTATTGAAGCTCTTTATTTTATTATGTCAAAAATTCCCATATAGATGAATACATACCAGCACTGGATGATATCGACGCCGGGATTGGGAAAAATAAATCCCTTTATAATCTAGTTGAAACATCTGGGCATGACAGCGGGCAGATGTTTCGAGGGCCCAGTTTTCGATTGACGCACATAAATGAAACTGGAAGTTTTTAGAACAAATTAACTTGAAATGGAAATTTTGTGATTTAATTTATTGTGTTCAATTCACAATTGTGAACTAAATTAAAATTACTAAATACACTATTAACAAAGTAAAAGGAAACGTTCCGTAACCCTATGTGATTATCAATTTATAATTAAATTCATTATTTGTGTACTCCTAGTCTGAAACATTTGTGTAGACACTATTTGTGTAATTATTATATTACAATTTAAGACCTAGCATGTTGTTAATAACACGTTAATACATATATGGCTAATTATTACCCGTAAAAATTTCATTTAAGTAAATTATATTATTTAGCAAAGCTGCAATGTTCCGACGATATATGACACAGTACACACAATGTATGGTTTTGTTCAAAAGCGGCACCATTTCAAACCAACGTTAAACGTATTCTTCACCTGTCATAAAAATATTGTTTGAGACTTGTACTGAACTATGAGCTGAAAAGACAATCCAGGAGAAAATGCTGAATGTGATTACCCGCAAAAATCCTACTATTGCATGTGCGAAGTTATTAAACGGAAACGTCTCGCCTACTTTTCTACTTCCTGAAAACTTAAGCAAGGAAATATGCTAACCTTTTAACTTCCAGGTATGTACACATGCTCGCCAAACATTTAATAGTGTAATTTAATTAAATTGTTTTCGGCACGTTTTTGGAGAGCACCTGTAAAGTAAATGGGATGACTATCAAGATTCATAGATGCAGTTTGTACATATTCTGTTGTAAAGTGTGTAGGTGTTATAGGTGTACATAGTCAAAGCAAGTTCACAATTTATTAATTACAAACTTTTATTTACAATCGGCGAGTTAGTTATTATTATCATATTAAGATTGGTATGTCAAGGATGCTCAGTTGCCGTGGTTTCCCGTCATCACAATGCACCTGTCTCCATTATTGCACTGCGACACTCATTCGCACCTTCAGTTATTTCCTGCGCTAGCCATTTCCGATCCAAATAAGCAAGCGATATAAAGAGAGAAGCGTTGTTTATCAAACAGTCTTCGGAATTTCCAGTTTCGCCAAGTCCAAGTACATATTCCTGAGCGTTTGTCGTACACACAAGTGGAACTCCAAAATCATGCTAGTAGATACATAAGAAATAAGGCTGCGCTGGTAATTTAAATATAATTACACTGCACTCTCCCTATAAGAGAATGCTATAAATCATGAAGAATTGAAATATTAATACATGGAGTTCTGCTTACGTTGCATATTCCTTGACTGGTAATGACTGCAACCGTTACGTTATAATGGCTTCCTCTTTATTCTGAAGAAGGCAATATCTGTACCTCCCGATGCCTCAAGATTGTAAATGCATCTGTTGCGGTGCTGTTCTCGGCGTTTCCTGATTAACGCAAAGCATTTGACGCGGTGAAATTTTCAGGTTTATTATAAATTACCATATTCATACTGCATAAAATATTGCCCATAGTGCGTCTAACATTCTTCGTAATTATTTCATAAATGGCGGTTAAAAAAATAATTAAATACTGTGGATTTTGTCCATCTGAAAATCAGTAGGATATACTGTGAAGATTTCACAAAAATGCCTTTATTTTACATTACCTGTTCCCCAGCCAGCCATTTTACATTTTTGAGGCAATCCCTGTGCTAAAATTTTTGGATTTGCGAGCCTAATAGGCCCTACGTATTCATTAAATACGAACAGGTCGCTCAGGTGGGCAACACTAAAGTCCCCGTGGCTAAACAATTGCGAAGTAATAAAATGAACTAGCTAATGGTAAAAATTAAGGAAGCAATAATAACAGTACTACGACGATTACATTACATAATGGTTCGCTAAAGCAATTTAAAACGTTACAACTATGTAATTTAAAAAAAGTGTAGTAACTAAATATTATTGAATTGCAAGTTCGACGTACTTCCTAATGCTGCAAATATGTCTAGTCTGTTGGGACTTTTCCCTTATACGTAAATCAGAGCCTATTTTAAGACTTTTACAGTGGGGGGAAATTTTGGGGAAGAGGGCACATTGTCAGCGGGAAAGGGCACATTTTCAGAGTAAAGGGGCACATTTTGTACGGTGTGCGTTATAATCAGCGCCAAGGGTCGCACAATCGTTTGTAATAAACATAATCATAGTTTTGTTTATTTTTAAGGCTTGCAAAATCTTTGTGAGGGCGCATGCTAGAGAAATCCGTGTTGAAGAAATGTTTGCATTTTTAGGCGTTTGACAAGAATTCGCAGATTTATCTATGAATAAAATAGATATTTTGTTAGAGCATTTTATTGTTAATTTATTGTTAAAATCCGTCGAGAAGTGCAGAAATTCGAGGCCTAAAGTAAAAACAAACCAAAAGTATTTGGCATGTTTCAAAAATGTTCTCTAGATTAGGTTTTTGGGCAACCTGTA
>JAQGAK010003674.1:0-14301 GCA_034696945.1 Lipothrix lubbocki
AATTAAGTAAGTTCACAACAGAAAAGTTTAAACGTTCTTTCAAAATATATGGTAATCCTAATAGTTAATCCGGATTATATGCAAATAATTGCGTTAAATAATCCCAATAGGTAATCTGGATTAAGTAAAAATTTGTGCGTTAATCCCAAAAGTTAATCCGGATTAAGTACGATTTTATGGGTCAATCCCAATAGTTAATCTGGATTAATTACGATTTTATGGGTTAATCCAAATAGTTAATCGGGATTAAATAAAAGTTAATCCTTCCCATGTCTTATTAAAATCTTGAATAAAAATAGTTTTTCCCTAAATCGTTTATCCCATTGAAAAAATTGATCACAACATTTCTTTGAACTGGAAATCCACAAAGCACCAGCAGATTTGCAGCAATTTACCTGAAATCAAAATGTAAAGAGATAGGAATAGAAACATTTTTAAAGCCGAGCTTTTTAGTGTCCATCATTTCGAAGGTGAAATGTGTATTTTCGGAAATGACATACCGTGAACGAATTTTCAGGCCATTTAGGCTAACAACGGGCAGTCTATGTGTGCAATCATAATGGCTGCAGAGATCCTTGAGTGACATTGATTAAAGGTGGCAAACGGTACATTGATAAGATTGCGCACGCGTGTGGAGATTTGCATGTCTTTTCAACGCTAGCATTTGGCAAAAGTCTTCACCGCATTTAGAGCGTTTGTAAGGTCTCTCACCTGTATGTACAATAATGTGCTTGTGTAAATCCTCGCGGTCAAAAAATGTCATGCCACAGATTTAGCATTTGTATGGTCTTTCGCCAGTTTGCCGTCGCATGTCTATGTTTAAGCTGTTGAAGCTGATTGAAAATTCAAAATTTTGACGACATTTTATTTTTTTCTGAAAAATCCGTAACTCGCAGACCTTGTCGTGGGGGGTGATTCTAAAACACCGTAAAATTTAAGTTTTCCGCAGGCAATCATTGGTGTAAGATTAAGTCAATATTTATGATTTTTAAAACAATTACATAACATTAAAAACGACAAATCACAAAATCCCTTTCTTTAAAAAATGCAAAAATGTTACAAGTGTAACAGTTTCAGGTAAATCTGCGGGCAGAGTCCGTAAGGTTTTAAAGTGCTTAATAAGCTCGGATAAAAATGGTTTTCCTTTCAGGAAAAATTGATTGTTGGACATCGTTAGAATAACAACATTCCTTTGAACCAAAAATCCGCAAAGCTGAAGGGGATTTGCAGGCATTTACCTGAAATCAAAACGTAAAGACATTGTAGAAAATTTTCCTTAAAGCCGAATATTTCAGTGTCGGACATTCTGAAGGAGAAATGTTTTTTGTTTAGAAATGACGTACCGCAAACAAATATTCAGTCTCTTGTTCAGACTAACAACGGGCAGTCCATGCGTGCAATCATAATGGCGGTAGAGATCCTTGAGTGACATGGATAAATGGTGGCAAACAGTACATTCAAAAGATTTTGCACGACCGAGGAGTTTTGCATGCCCTTTTAACGCTATCATTTGGCAAAAGTCTTCATCGCATTCAGAGCATTTGTAAGGTCTCTCACCCGTATGTACACTTATGTGTTTGTGTAAATGTATGCTATCTGAAAATGTCATGCCACAGATTTCGCTTTTGTATGGTTTTTCGCCAGTATGCCGCTGCATATGTGTGTTAAGTCTAAGTCTAGTGAAAAGGGTAAAGGATGCTTGACAAACAGTACATTTGTAGGATTTTCCACCTAAAATGTGAACTCTTTGGTGTCTTTTTAGGTAATCCTTCAGGCTAAATGTCTTATTGCACTCGGGACATTCGTATGGTTTTTTACCCGTGTGCAAGTGTGCAACCTTTGGTGAGTTTTCAGGTTTGAATTCTGGGCAAATGTTTTACTGCATTCTAAACTATTGTATGGTTTTTCACCAGTATGCATTCTGATGTGAGAATGCAAATAACTGTTTGTAGTGAATGCTTTGCCACAATATCTGCATTTGTGAGGTTTTTCCTTTGTGTGAATCCGGAGGTGGATGTTAATCTTGTTATTGTTTATCTTGATCTTGTGGCCTGCGAAATGCTTTGTGACAAAATGTGCACTAATAAGGCTTTTCTTCGCTATGAATTCTTTCATAGTAGTTGAAACTACTGGAATTAGGGAATTTCTTTTCGCACATGCCACACTGGTATGGTTTTTCTCCTTTGTGAACTCTTTTATGGACTTTAAGATGGTGTGATAGAGAAAAGTCTTTATTGCACTCTGAACACTTGTACTCTTTCTCTTCAGCGTGAAATATTTGATGGGTTTTTAGATCCCCAAATTTAGTAAATGATTTCCTGCATATTTCGCACTTGTAGAATCTTTTCCCTGTAAGTATTCTAGTATGAAGTACAAGAGGACTCTCTGTAGCAAATGCCTTTACACACATTTCACATTTGTAAAGTAGTTTATTCATGGTGAGTGCGTTTAGAGATTGATTCAGAAAATACTAATTCACCAGAGAGAGAGAGAGTTGATGAGATTCGTAGGAAATTTTGGCCGGACAATGTTGTAATTGAGTTGGGAGGGTTAAATGTGGTTAAATTAAAGAAGTTACACAAACTTGAAATAAATTTTTATTTCACAACAGTCGTACCTGTGTTTGCAGCCGTGTAAGACAACTTTTCACTAATAAATGGCCTATATAGAATTATTAACAATCATAAAATTAAGAGTTTTAAAAAGTATAGATTTCAAAACCTTTGGGCTTTGAATTCCTTCACTTTTAGTTAGATTTTGTTTTTTCTTCTAGTGGAGTGAGTTTTCGCGCTAATTAAAAATTGCGCTTTTATAAATAAAAAATATTCAGGGGTTTAAATAAGTTTGCTTATACATATAGCTGTAATAAATCCTTCACAACTGTAATGTTATTTCCACCGGTGTTAATATAGAACTGCAACGGGAGAATTTCATGAACAACACATATTTTTGTATAACATTCACTGCGTTCACAGAAGTTTCTAATATTTTTATAATTAAAATGAATGCCCAAGGTTGCATTTGCATTCTCCTTCAGGAATTGGAGGTGTTGGAAAGACAGTAGACTTTTGATTTATAATAGGTTTCATTGGTTTTAAATACATTCAGCTGGTTATTGGCAGAATGTTGCTTCGAAAGCTTAACCCGTCATCATTGAAACATTTTGTAAGACAAATATTTTCAGCGTTGCGCAGTTTTGCAGTCAGAGATATTTTTTATTTTAGTTCATTCAGACAAACAAAAGGCAGTCCATGCATGGATTCAAAATGGCTGCTAAGATTCTTGATTGACATGGACGACAGTTGGCAAACGGTACATTCATACGATTGTTCACGTACGTGGAGTTTAGCGTGTTTTTTTAATGCTGACAATTCGCGAATGTCTCTACTGCATTCAGAGCATTTGTAGTGTTTCTCACCTGTATGCACACTTTTGTGCCTGTGTAAACTTATGGGTTGTGAAAATGCCATCCCACAGATTTCGCATTTGCATGGTTTTTCGCCGGTATGCCGCCGCATGTGTATGTTTAGACCGTGGGAGCGGGTAAATAATGCTTGACAAACAGGACATTTGTATGGCTTTTCACCCGTGTGCAACCTTTGGTGACTTTTTAGGCTAGATTTGTGGGCAAAAGTTTTATCGCAGTCGAAACACTTAAATAGTTTTTCGTTGGTATGAATCCTGATGTGCATTTCTAAATTTTGAAACTTGCGGAATGGTTTTTGACAAAATGTACACTTGTACGGATTTTCTCCAGTATGAACTTTTTCATGCTCTCTTATATTGCTGGGAAAATGGAATTTCTTCTCGCAAATTCCACACTGATATGGTTTTGCTTTTGTGTGAATTGTCTTATGTTGTTTGAGGTCGGATAACTGAATAAACGCAGTTTAGCACTCTGAACACTTGTGTCTTCTTTCATTTGTGTGAGTTTGTTCATGAGTTTTTAGATTACTTGACTGACTCACTATCGCACTTTGAACACTTGCATGGTTTTTCTCCTGTGTGCACGTGCACTCTACAATGAACTGCAAGTCCACTCCTGTAAGAGAATTTCGTGTGACACATTCCACATTTGCGAAAAAGTTTGTTCATGTTGGGAGATTGTGTATTCAGAGACCATGAATTTAAAAGAAACAATTTCCTGGGACCTTAAGATGAATGTTGTGGTTCCACAATGTTTTAATTGTGCTTGCAAGATTGGATGTTACATATAATTTTTAGAATGCAGAAACGTATACACAAAACCAACGGATATTTTAATTTCACGGTAACCCGAATGTTATTTGCAAGCAAACAATACTTTACTAATTTTATTTGGTCAATATGTTTAAGCCTTAATCAAATATATACCTATTTGTTTATTGTTGGCTATGAAGATCCCATTCTATCCTCAAAATGATGCTCTTTCTATCATGAGAATTTTTCACGCTCACAGAACTAGCTTACATACTACCAAAAATATTATGTTGTTCAAATTTAAGTGCGCATAAGCGTAGCGAAATTGTCACGGTTTTACTGTTATGTCTGTGAGTTTTAATGCAGAACTGCACTCGAAACTATTTTTAACAGCAACTGTTGCCGTATTACTTACATTGTTTTTGAAGCTTTCTAATTTTTTTATTTTTTGGAATAATTGCTTAAGGCGGCGTTTATATTCTAAATTCAAGGTGTTCCAACTCCTTAAAATTTAGTTAATTTAGGGAAAGTACAGTATGCATTTCCAAGGTGAGGATGCGCAAATTGTTCAGTCTCCCTGACCACGACACAGCTGTCATCTGTTGTAAATTTACATAGTGCTCATTCTGAATTTAATTTGTGTTTGTAAATTATCAGCGAAATGTGAGTGTGTGCCGGGTTAATCACAAACCAAGTAGTGTCGAAGCAAAAAGACTATAAGAAACATTGTTTGAGCCCTGTGGAAAGCAATTTATAATTTGCTTCCAAACTTAAGTTATTAGCAGCTTATATTTTGTAGCTCATTTTTCTAACGTTTTCACTAGTAGGTACGGTTTTTGAGTTTCGCCGACGTTTCGGGTCATATCGGCCGGCATTTCTTACAGTAAATGTGCTACAGTGGAACCTCGCTATAAAAGGCCTCCGTATAAGAGAATTCTCTCTGTAAGAGATCCTTTGGGCTCGCATGTCATACATGGTTATATGCATACGGGCTCTCTTTATAAGAGAATTTCTATATAAGAGACAGTTTTTGGTGATTTATAGCGTTCTCTTATAGCGAGGTTTTAGTGTATGTATGTATTGAATTTGAATAAAGCATGTTTCTGAAACAGTCAGTCCCGCAATTGTGATTTTTATTTGGATGCGGGTATGCAGGAATGTATGTAATAAATTAATAATTACATAAATGGTCAAAACTACTTTAGAAAACAGGAATAAATTGTTATTTGTCAATTTTTCAATAATTTGGGTTTTCGGCCTGCAATAATGATTGAGGTTAGTTGAATATCTATGATGTTTTTTACTATTACTGTCTTTACAAACGGTAAATCCAAAAATTCATTTCTTTGAAATATTCGACAATGTTACAAATAACACATTTCAGGTCTATTAGTAGGTAGAGTCCGTGCTGTTTCAATAGTTCTTTAAATTATCCATGTTAATATTTGGTTTTACGTGAATCTTATATGAAAAGCTTTATTAAGTTGCGAGCTTTCGGTAGCGAGTTGTCTACCATCATCAGGCAAAAGAGCAAGTGGGAAATAAGAAATTATCTTTAAAATTTAACAAATTTTCTTTAAATTAAATTACAGAAAGATGTTTTTTTAAATTAAATAATATCATCGATGTTTTCAGGAATTCAAGCTTAATGGTTGCCATGCACTATTCAATAACAAACCTTTGTTAACGTTCATCAACTCTTCGTTCGAATTTTGAATCAACAATCCTTCTTTGATTTTTCTTAGTAATGGAAAGGACTCTCTTGTAACAATAGAAGTATTATCCCAATCTATAATGTGGCCTTTCGTTTGAATGTGATGACGTGCGATCGCTGAGGTTGGGTTCTTAGTAACAACGTTTTTTCGATGCTCATTCAGTCTTGTTTGAAGAGGACGTCCGCTTTCACCAATGTATACCTTAGGACAGTTCGTACAGGGAACTTTGTAAATTATGTTTACTTGATCTTCTTCAGGATCTTTGAGCCTTGTTAGGAAGCTTTTAATTTTCTTGCCCGGAAGAAATGTTATCTTCCAGCTGAACTTTCTTCTTAAAATACATGCATTGTTTATTTTAACAATATACACTTTAAATTACAGTATCTTTGTATACACTCATCCGTAGTATATATTGTTGGCAAAGTATTTAAAAGTACCAATTCCTGTGTTGACGTTGAAGAGATAGAAATCAAAATATTTTGAAATCTATGCCAACGATATGCGTATAACCAATACATAAATTTAAAAACCCGGTAGTACACTGGACTCTCTCTATAAAAACTCTCCATATAAGGCAACTCTCCCTATAGTATCACTTTTAAGACCGCCCTACTCATATGGCATGTTATTGACTCTCCAAATATAGGATTTCTTTATAGTGGATATATCTCTATAGTAGCACAAATTAGTACGCACATATAACCTGTAGCTCTCTCTATAGTAGCATTCCAACAAAAATTCATTACAAATTGGTAAAATACGCACAAATACTTTTCCTAAACTGATATTTTGTGGTAATTACAATATTTTAAAATTACATTTTTTTTAAATAAACAAGAAAATCTTATTAACAAAACATTTTGCATATAAAAACTTCACATTATATTTTACTTTTTAAATACCCATTTAGGGATATTATATATTATTGTGAGTAAATTTTTATTTAACTTATTATTGAATTAAACTATGTAACTAATGTCGTATTTAAATCCGAAAATGAATAATATTTTTAATTTATATAATATTCTAAATCTTTAAGTCCAGGCATATTATTTTCAAATATTTTTAATGGAAATGGGGTAAAAAATTACTTTGGATAATATTTTAATGACAAGTGTCTGAAATACAGATTCGTTCCAAAGAAAGTAAAACAATATTGCAATTAACCATACTGTAGTAAAGATCCTCTACTTATTTGATTGTAAACCATGCAGTAACCAATCAAATCCATATTTAGAGCAATTTAGTGTGATATTCTGTATAAGGAACTCTCTCTATAGTAGCATTTTTGGGCTGATTTATAGTGAACCCTTACAGAGAGAGTCCAGTATACCATTTACATACTGTAAGCGAAGCGTCAGGTCACACCAAGGTTCTAGTTGCAAGATATATTCAACGAATTTGGTGAAAGATACGGATAAGCGGAGTTTAAAGAACGGAATAGAGCATATTCTGAAATTACATTTTTTCATTTGAGTGCATCTTGGAATAAGTGATGGAACTTTTTTACAGGATTTGTAATTACGCATTGGAAGTTGCTTATTTTGATACGAAAGTTGCTACGCAGAGGTTTACAAACAACGAATGTTAAAACTTTTGAATCCGCATCACGCACCAGTGTTGTGGATTGAATAATTGAGTTGCTTGTGGAACATGCTGGTTTAATTTATAAATGGGCTTGAGCTATGGATAACACTCCTTACAGATTGGAAGAAATATTTACGCTTTGGAATTGTGCTTACTTTAATTATGTAGTTAACCATGTGCAAGTTGAAAATAGGTACGTTAGGAAATTTCATCCCTGAAAAACAAATATTTTAACAAACATTTCACATCCTTTGTTACCTCTGTAAGACGACATTCAAGATGTTTAAGGGTTTCGTTTGCTCAATTTTGCTCCATAGACATTTACTCCTTTGAAATTTTTTCGATGGGCTTCCTACTAATTTACGTCTAAAAAGCTTATTTAATAAGTTACACACATACAGAAAAGGAAGTCTAGAAAATAAACAAAACAAAGGAACTCATGTTTGGATTTCCTTACAACATCGGTTTGAATAAATATAAAGCAGTTTAAATGTAATACATATTGTTAAACTAATTAATATCATAAACTAAATAATAAAGTAGAGGGAATATTTATTTTGTTTGCATATACGTAAAAGGGAAAACCCAGCGTTAGCACCGTGGTTGCAGAAATTTCCCGTTTATTAATTAACATGATTGAAGTCTGCAAAAATGTTTAATCTTCATTTTAATTTCCCCAAAACCGCATGTTTGTATGGAAGTTGTGGCAAACTTTAATATGATTCTACAATTTATGCATAGCCTGTATGTTTACAACGCATTTATTTGTATCGTATTTTTTGTACATAGGTTTTCCCATTGACAATTGTCTATTTAATTTAATTATTTTACGGGCCCACTTTCTTGATTAGCTTGCTACCTAAACAAATCATTCTTGCGGTTTAATTAGCGAAAGAGGATCCAATACACCGGACTCTCGCTATAAGAGATATCTATGCAAGAGATATCTCCATATACATAACAGATATTTTATATAGAGATAAGAGATTTTAAAAGTCTGCATATCATACATCGTTGTATACATAAGTGCTCTCTTTATAAGTGAATTCCTTTAGAAAAAATTAGTTTTGATGATTTATAGCGTTCTCTTATAGTGAAAGTCCAGTGTAGCAAGAAATACATATAAATATATAAAGACAAAGGTTGAAAAACTCATCAGTCCACCAACACTTTATTTACGAAATTAGCAATTTCTAGATTTGACAACTACAATAGACATTTTGACCATGAATCACATTTTTACATTTTACCCTATAGTTATCCTTGCCTTGTACCAATGTCAAGACACTCGCGGCGATGGTGATTTGGGTAACAAAAATATTTTATGTCCTATTATTTTGTCAGGGAAACGTCATCTGCAAACATTTGGTTTAAAATTAAAATAATTGGATTTTCAAAGCGTCTGCCTCACATATAGCAAATTAATAAATATGTTTATCTATAAATTGCATAAGGGCTAGTAAAATAATAATATGTAATAAATAAATGTGGTATTTATTTGCATTTTAATCTTTACAGTTGAAAATCATGTTGCCGAATTACAAACCAAATTTGATGTATTTTTCCGCGAAACCATTGCGGAGTTCAAAGGACTAAAAGCCGCTGTGGCGCAAACTTCGGAAGAGTTGACGGAAATGAAGCGAGGTATAACTCGAGACTAATTTTTCTAATAATTTCTTTTAGTGTTGGTTTTAAATTGCTGAATTTGCCCTTTCTTCCAAAATACATAAAATTCAAATGGATGACTAATAGTGTGAATTAATTGCGGGATTTTTTTTAAATCGAGCCATACAGAATCTATTTATGGCTCAAATGATGCACTGCAATCCCTCAACAAAAAGTTGTCCGCAGATTTAAATAAATTAAAAAAAGGTAATAACTATTATTATGAAATATGTATTGAATTAAACCTATTGGAATTCATATAAAAATGGTCATTTTAAATATTTGTCATTTCGTAAGTTTACAAGATGCTTTGACCTTGCCGATCATTAATTGTATTGTAAATTATTCGTTCAGATTTAGACCAAACGAAGGAAACGCTAAACTCTCACACGAAATCTTTGGCTAATTTGTCGTCACGTAAGTATTCTAAAATTGCATGTTGTATTGGACTTAGGGATTACATGTACGTAATACTCATAAATTGGTACTGTGTAGAATTACAGATGTGTTTAAATGCATAAATGTATTACTGTTTAGAATTTGCCGAGATGAAGAAGGAAGAGAAGGAAAGGGACGAGTATCGAGGGATTATGACAGGGAAATAATCCTCACGGCCTTATTGGTATTTACAGCGGAAATGATATGCATAATTAATACTATATGATTACGTAATTGTTCAACTAAATTTGTATATGGTCCAAATTAATCTCAAATCAAAAATAATTGGAGAAACTCATTGTAAAAAAATAAGTAAAAATAAAGTTGAAATAAAGAACTATCTCTGCAATTGATCCTTCGGGCCTGCAAGTCATACATGGTTCCATACATAAGAGCTCCCTATATAAGAGAATGTCTCTATAAGAGGCTAATATTCGTGATTTACAGCGTTCTCTTATAGCAAGATTTCAGTGTAAATATAATTTGTTAACTGGAATAAAGTGTAACCAATTTTATAATCACGGAGAAATATCACATTAAAATCAAATATTTCGTTGACAGTTTAAGTTCATTGCCTTGCCGCATATGTACAAATAAACAAAGTTGTGGTGAATAGATAGATTTTACCTATTAAAGTTTTATTACTAAGCTTTGAAGTTTATATCGTCCAATGCAGCAGCAGAAGTTACAATCGTAATCAGATATTTCAAGTGTTAATATTGTTAGCGCTGGCCAAAACTAACAAATGCTTTGTTGTGCTCTTTCCATCCATCCTCATTATTTCATGTAATAACGAGTTTTTGACGTTTCCCCCGAGTTCCGCACAGTTTGCATAATTCGTTGGGCAATATTATTGATATCACAAAACGAAATGCAAACGTTTTGTACACACTATGTATAGAGTGAAGTACAAATTGACAGATTGACAGTGGGGATGCAAATTGGGATATAGCCTTATATGAACCTATCAAACTAGCAAGATTAGATATTCACTATCAATTCAGTGCCAGGTGGACTATGCCGTTTTAAATACATTAGAAACTTAAAAGGTGAATGCATTTGTATTTAAAAAGCCAAGTTTGAGCCAATTATAAATTATCATCACGTGGAGTGGAGTTATCCCATACCTTGCATTTGAAATAATACATAGCGACCTACTTTGCATCTCCACCGACGAAATCCTCGATAGTCTAAAACAGGCATCCCCACTTTGGGGACCGCGGTCCACAAGTCGACCGCGTCTTCCTTTCAAGTGGACCCCGACCCAACGCTCTCAAAATAATTAACACTAGATATAATCACCTTATCCTAAAAAAAGACCATATGTGCACAATTTTAAAATATAATGAACAAATCCAAAATGCAACAAGTCCTTAATATGTGCGTATGTATATCCTAAAAATCCCATTTTAAATCTCATAAAATGTATACGCTTGAAATTAGATATTTTGTTAAGCAGGATAAGGCAAATTATCTTCATAGTTGTTAGGGCAGCGCAGCTTCAGCTTGAGCGCCCTAATAACCTACCCGTGGTGTCTGTGTGTCCATGAGTCCGATAACCCGTTAACTCCAAAACCGGGCCTCTGATTTACTTAAAACTCGGTACACATAGTCTTTGGACAAATAGCTTGGACATGCTAGTTAATGAGTGGAATCGGCTACGTAGTTTCGGAGTACCAGGGTTGTTCTGTCCGACAACACTATAACTCTAATCGGATTTACTTGCAAAGTAGTACACATATTCTTTGAGCAAATAGCTTAGACCAGTTCGTATATGAGCAGAATTCCAGGGGTAGTTTCGGAGTTATTATTATTATTATTATATGATCGGGCTCGAAAGCATAACCGTGTCGATAGTTAAAAGTTACGATGCTGCGCAGCCGACTTCCGACTATTGCAAACCCGATTGATTCCTAAAGGAAAATAATTAATCGAAGAACCAAGTTTCGGAGTTACAACGGATTTTTTTTTAAATTCGCAAAAAATCGTAATTTTTTCTAAACTTTGAAGCCGACTTAAATACATACTACGGTAAAGACTGCCTAAATCTCGGTACAAATACTTGATATAAAACATTTTGTACAGTTGAGCTGCCCTTTGCAAACAACCCCTTTGTAGGGCGGTCTAAATTGTGCGGAGCGATGATTTTCAAACGCATTCTAAATGTGATTACATTTTTAATAACAAGTTGGATTTATTGTTATACTGTGAATTGTAAAACGCTAATATGATTCCAAGCTTTCAGTATAACGAATCTATGGTTGTCCTACTTCAACCGAAAGTGGAATCATTTTATCGACAACAAATGTATTTAGATGTATAATTACGCCGGACTATCGCAATAAGAGACGCTATAAATCACCAAAATCAGCCTCTTATATAGGAATTCTCTTAGAGAGAGAGCTAGTATGCATATACCTATGCATGATATGCAGGCCCAAAGAATCTCTTACAGAGAAAGTTATCTTATATGGTGATCTCTTATAGCGAGAGTCCGGTGTAGTATAAAGTTCCCTTTAACAGTTTCTTAAGACTTGCTTGGACCTTTCTATTTTTAAGGGCTCCGCATAGTGTTTCGACCGAATACAAGTTTGACTAAAATTTGAACATGATTCTAAAGTTCACATGGCATTCAAACCAAATGTGAACTGACACTTTGATATTAAAACCAATTTCAGATTCAAATTCTCAATGAGCATTATTTGGATTTGAAATTGGTTTTGAAATCGGATATTCAAATTTCATTTGATTCATGTTTTTAGGACCATTTACGTAACTTTAGCGGGTGGGAATTATGAAAAGCCAATTTTTGATAGTAAAAGTTAGTTTTATTAGTTATGATCATGACTGAACTACACTGTGTCAACATACTTAATGTATTTTAAATGCAATATTATAATTATTACATGCACTATATTATATACACATTATTTGACACTATTAAAAAAATTGAATGGAATTAAAAAAGTTCAATATTAATTATTATGATGAGTGACCAAATTTAGATCCTTTAAAGATATTAACGGATTAATAAATCTACACAGCGTCGGCTAAGAATCTAAAAGTACCAACTGCGTGACTTACTAGTGTCTTAAAGTACTAACTCGGGAATGCTCAAAATTCTATAGTCAAAAAGTACCACAAATGTTTAAGCGTGGAGTCCTCAGTTTTGGCATGTTCAGACATTAGCATAAAGTGTCTTTTGATACTTTAAGACATTAGCCACGCATGCAGGTGGCACTTTCAGATCCTTCGCTGACAATATATATTTTTATTTGTAATAAAACACTTTTAACACGTTAGCATTTACTCGTGATCCTTATTTTGCGTATTCTAATTTTATATAAATAGAAAATTAAGCATAGTAAAGGAACGATCTATTGCTAACTTCGCTACAGTAATTGAATAATGAGGTTTTTAATTTATTTTTTTAATTGGATTTGAATTGAAAACCCAATTTCAAATTCAAATCCAAACCAATTTCAAATTTGAATAATTGCTTATTTGTAATCGGAATAAAATTTAAATTCAATTTGAAAATCGGCTTTGATTTAATTAAATTGATTTTTGGAAATATTTGATTTGGATTTGAATAATAATAATAATTGATTTATTTGTCTATATTTCATACACAATTACAACACCAGTAGGAGTATAATTACACGAAGTAACTACGACAAGATAAAGAAAAATAGAAATTACTTTTCAGAGGTGATTAAAGATAGAAGACAATTTTTCTTAGACAGGTAGATTTTAGTACTTAAACTATTAAGTTGCCTTACAATTGACAGGATACATGATTTGAAATACCTACATTTCTTACATATGAGTTCTTTAACTAGGGATTTGGATCTAGTTATTTGTATTTTATTAAAGTTTAAATCAAATGTCTGAAACGAGGGGAAGTAAATAATGATTTGCCAAAACTTAATCGTAATTTAATTAGTCCATCGATTATTGGTTCAAGCCCTAACAACTTTAATTTATTATTGTAGTTTTTACTATTATTGTTGCATCCTAATATTATTGATAGACATCTTTTTTCCATTTTAACAATTTTTATTTGATCTCTGATCGTTAAATTTGATGCCCACACTGAACTAGCATACTTAATAATAATCCTAATGTGGGCCTTGTAGACTAGTCATTTCTTTTTTTGAAAATTTGAATTGTTTAAGCTTTTAGAGCATATAGATTCGTTTGCTACATTTATCAATTACACAATTTACTTGATCCTTCCATGTAAACGTATTATTAATTTTTAATAACTAAATATAATAATAATAACTAAATCAAAACAATACAGACAAATAAATTGGATTTGAAATTCGGATTCAAATTCAATTTCAAATTGGCAAAAATCTGATTTGGTTGAAACACTGGGCGTAAATTATCTTTAAAATGCATTTCCATAGAACCACCAAAAAAAACGATCCCCCGATTTCAGATTGGGGCAAACCAGTGTTTCAAAACAACGTCAAAAAAATTGGCTTCACCGACGATGCTTAAAAACTTGAATGCAAGTGTTGAACTGCCATCAGATCGGACACCAAATGCTCTGGTGGAGGAGAATAAAGCGAAAGGGAAGTTTAAACCCCAAGCGTACAAATCAAATGTCAGATTAATAATAATAATAATATTGGTTTTATTACGATCGATTTAGCATATGCCCTTACAATCGGTTCATTTGGTATTTGTTAAAACATAGGTTCATGGG
>JAQGAK010003675.1:0-14299 GCA_034696945.1 Lipothrix lubbocki
ATAAAACGGAATAAAAGGATTTATTCCAAACAATATTTAGAAAAACTATAGTGAAATAAATATTTCACAGTACATAAGGAAGAGGAACTCATCTCAAATTCAATTTTCATCTCATCTCATTGGCTTTTTTCCCTTCCCCGCCACGACATTCCACCGGAGGGAATTTATAAACGGAGATTTAAATAGCAAGGGTTTAAAATCACTTGAATTTGGCTGGGGAAATTGCGTAAGTTCACCAGCACCACGGCCCTATCTATGAAAAAATACGTTAAAAATATAACAGCGCATTTATGAAAAGCCGCAGCAAATAAGATAGGGAAAAGGTAAACAAAATGTCAATTTGTGGGAGGATGGGAGGAAGAAGATATGACCGCGGAGGAAAAGAAAAATTGCTCTGACAGAATCGATTATCATTATTAATCTTGAAGACGCATGGGAGACGCGAGATTATCACGATGCTTACGTAAAAGAGTCATTCCTGGAATCCCGGGTAATTCGTCGGATATAAAATGCACAGAATGTATTGGAAAGCGCTAATACAAAAAATTCAAGTCCACACAATATTCAAGCCTGCGGAAATGCTGAAATTAGTTGTTGATTTTGCTGTATTCCCTGTTTATTTATGTTTAGTTTCCTTTTTAAATTACGAACCTCATTTCTAGACTCTTTGAAGATATGAGTTGGGGAGAAGAAATGTAAATACATAATCAGGAACAAAAGCAATTTACTCTTGCAAAAATAAGGAACCAAATGGGAAAAAATATAAAATGGAATGGTATAATTGCGATTTTTAATAAAAATAAAAGACATTTAAATAGAAAATCGCGATTTAAATTTTTGTAAAGAAATTAAAATTCAAATTAATTAGTAATGATAAACAAACCAAAATTTATTTCAAAAAATACAATTTAACCAAAAACAATAATAAAAAAGAAATTTAATACAAAACAATAATAAAAAAGAAATACAATACATAAAAATAATAAAAAAACAATTTAATACAAAAAAATAATAAAAAAAGAAATTTAGTACAAAAAAATAATAAAAAAATAAATTTAATACAAAAGAATTATAAAAAATAAGAAATTTAATACAAAAAAAAATTATAAAAAATAAAAAATTTAATACAAAAAAAAATTATAAAAAAGAATATTAATACAAAAAAATTATAAAAAAGAATATTAATACAAAAAAATTATAAAAAAGAATAATAATACAAAAAATTATAAAAAAGAATATTAGTACAAAAAATTATAAAAAAGAATATTAATACAACAAAATTAATAAAAAATAAGTAATTAAATAAAAAAGCAATGTAACATCCAAGGGTTCGAATAAAAAGTTCAAGGTCCACAAACTTCCGGCAAATTCAAAGCAATGAGAAAAAAGCAAAAACGGAAAAACACCACAAGCGTAATTTCCACAAAAATCTCAACAGAAGAATAATTTACCAATACGAACAAAAGAGGCCGTAAGCTGAAACAGATATAAAAGCGACTGTGAGCGACCAATATTTTTAGAAACCAATAATAAAATCCTAGAAGGGTTATTTGCTCGGCAGCAAGGAAATTCCTTTTTATTATCAATTCGCAGAAGCATTTATTATTATCAGGTATTTTTGTATATTCGCTTTTTGGTATAAACCTGCCGCTGAACCCTTTACGTGTGGTGTACATAGTATGTATGTACATAAATACATACGCAACCACCTCCAGCCACACAATCATCCGTCACTTCTTTGATGTACATAAAGCTGTTATGACGGATGAGCACTTCCCTTAAATACCCTCGCCGCCTTCCCACCACCACAACGAATTTCTTTTCCACTTGTGAGCCGCAATCGCGAATATAAATAAAATGTCGAGGGGCTGTTCATGTATTTGGGATTTTAGCATTATGTAAAAGCTTGTATGTAACTTGCATTAAAATTCCTAAAAAATTCTTTATTTTTTAATGAAAATTTGCATTCAAAATATCAAAAGGTTTTTTTATTTTCTAATGATAATTTGCATTCAAAATATCAAAAGTTATTTTTATTTTCTAATGATAATTTGCATTCAAAATATCAAAAAAAATTAATTTTCTAATGATAATTTGCATTCAAAATATCAAAAAAAAATTAATTTTCTAATGGGAAATTGCATTCAAAATACTGAAAAATTTGGCATTTTCAAATTGCAGTGCAAATGGCCTAAATCCTTTCAAGCTTTGCTTTGTTAAACCATACTGATCTCCCCAAAATTTCTCAAAAAGCATGACAGTCATATCTGAATGGCTCCAAACATCTGCTAATACACAAAAACCGCAGAAATATAAATTCCGGTCGATTATACCTGCGGGAATCACCGGAAAGGAGTGACAGCATTATGAGAATAAAGCAGAAAGGAGATGACAAAAATAGATCAGATGGCATTGTAACGTCGGACAGCCTGACAATCTCGGCGCTTCTAAATGCTGGAAGTCCATTTTTGCAAGTTTTCCCAGAAGTTTTCATGACACTCAATGTAAATTTGCACTGGAAATTTCCCAAATACTCATAATTTCTTACCTAGACTTTTATTAGGAATTTTCCATGTAAATTTTTTTAAATGTGAAAAATTAGTGTGTTCTCATGGGTTGTGTAATAATTTTTGTATAACACACATACAAAATGTATGACATTTCACAGGCAAGTTTTGATTTGCATGAATTTTGAGATAATTTGGATTTTAGCAACGCATAGCCAATACATAAAACTGAAAATCTGCTGATGGTTCAATGAAATTTCCTATTCCAACCACTGTGTACATATGTACTGTACATACAAAATTTGAAGTGTGGAAGGCTGAAGAAAGGGAGAGGAACTATCCTTTGTGTAGGACCGACCCCATTTCAATCTGACAACTACCTGCTTTCCCATGAGGCTATGATGATGAAAGGCTTCGGGTTCACT
Source organism: Lipothrix lubbocki (assembly GCA_034696945.1). Taxonomy (NCBI): domain Eukaryota; kingdom Metazoa; phylum Arthropoda; class Collembola; order Symphypleona; family Sminthuridae; genus Lipothrix; species Lipothrix lubbocki. The sequence continues at coordinate 2,933 of JAQGAK010003675.1, forward strand.
GGCAGATTTATCTGTCATAAGGAAAAAATGAGCGAGAGATTCATCGGATATTCCTGAAATTATTCATATAGAACTGGAAGGATCTGACATGAATGCAAAAAAGATATTAGCATTGATTTTACATTTTCTCTATACGGAAAACCATTTTTACGGGTAAGTCCAATGGTTTTATAGACGAGTTTGTATATGAACATATAGATTTAGGAAAAGAATATAATGTAAAGTGCAATCTATACTTTCATTTCATTCCTAATTTTTTCATTTTGTGTGGGTTTGTGTTCTCTCCAGGATATAATAATTACTGTCAACTTAATTCTATTCGTTCAGTACGTTTTAAATGATATGCTGTTTTGTTATTACAAACCTAACCGCATAACGAGATCCAATCAACTTAGCTTACAATTAGTCATAAATAAATACATTTATTCCAATAAAATAACACAAGTTACTTAATGATCACCGTACAAAAATAAATTTGATAAAAAAATAAGGATAAGGAAAGAATTTAAGAATAAAATAATTTTTTATTATAAATTGTTGCCCAACTGAATATTTATTTTACATACAATTGATATTAATAACGATTTTCTACATCCGTGGCTCTGCACTACAATCTCCAATTATTACAGAAAATATTTCAGCAATAAATCACTGAGAAATATTTGTAACGACGTGAATGTTGAAAGAGCGCGGGAACAGTTGCGTACCCAAATTTAATCCTACAATTGAATCCAATGTCAAAATCGATGAATTGCAAAAAAACGTTGTTGATTTTGTTTGGAATTAAATCAGAAAATTCTTCACAAGTCCACAATAAATATTAGAAAAAATAATAATTAATAATAAAAATTAGTTCCACAAAATTCACCCACATAATTCTGCCAGGGGCGGGGGAGAAATAATCAGAGCTGCCATCTTGCAATGTGCAGCAGTAAAATCTTAGTTGTACTTTAAGGAGTATTAAAGCAGCACGTAAAAATTACTGTTACTTGTTTACTTGTTGAGCGTTGTTATTATTGATAAGCAAATAATAATTCAAAAACTTGTTTTACGTGCATAATTTCACACAATGAGCTTTTTTCTTACCGTTTTTAAACTATCTTTGTCTGAAACTGTCAAACGGAAGTTTAGCTATGTACCTGAACTATTTACGATGAAATGTGTTCGGCATTTTTTTACCCATGTTTACAAAATAAAACTTTCTAAGGAGCTATTTTAGCTACTCTAAATTATCTGCTCTATTTAATTTTACAATAGTTAAATAAACTCTAATTTTTGTTTAAGAATGGACATTTTATTTTCCGATTTTCATCCACCCACGGTGTGTCCTCTAGGTAGAGACAATCAATATAAATGTAACCTAGAACTTTCCGCCCTTTTTATATTACGTTAGGTGGCGAAACACTCATAGGGGAAAAATTGTCGGTTGCAGAATGAGATAAAATAGTAAAATAACAATAAAAACCACAAAGTTACCACAAAGTTAGGGATGCAAAATGAACGAACGGAAAAATGTAATATTAGATTACACAATGAAAGAGCTTAAGAAAGTAAATTTTTATTCATCCGTGAGTGCTCTATTTATAAGGGGCATAATTTAATAATAAATATAAATAATAATCAATTCCCGTTAATATTTTGTAACTAATGTTTAGAAATAAATCAGCAAATAAAAGTAATCGTGATAATTCCCATTTATTGTTCCAAATGTATTTGGATTTCTCCAGTCCAGGACAGAAAATTGCAAACGTCTGTCTATCTCGCCGTTAACATTCTTGTTAATTGCCAATGTAATTTAACAAGATTACCAAAGTCGAAAGACAAATACCAATGTTTGTCATGGTTGAAAGTATTGAAGTGACTGGCTTGAATGTTGAAAGAGCAGGGTACTAAAGATTTCTCACCGGATTCTTTGAAATAGAATGAGATCAATAAATTGAAATAATTAAAGTTGTTGGTTGTTACATATTAAATAGGTAATCAGGAATAATTATTTAATTATATTATTAGTAAATCTTAATAATTTGTACTTAAATTACAATTTCACAAAGCAAGCATTACCTTCCGTACTACAATTATTTGCACATAATTCGCTCAAATAATTCTTCCCGGGACGGGGAAAGCAATATTCGCTTGTGCCATCGTGCAATGTACACCAATAACATTGTAGTTGTTTGTCAATTACACAGGCGCTCGAGCAAATTTTGCCTGAGTAGCCCGTGGGTATGTGATACATGTAAGGGATGTATTCATCGCAGGATGTATTGGAAGAAATGTTTAATCCGCAGAGTTTAAGATCAGGTTCTGTAAAATAGTCGTTGGCTTTAAATCTGATTCTAAGGTTTGTGTTTTATAGGTTTGTACGTATATCTGTATATAGAAATTTTTAAGGAAACAAACTTTTAAAAATACAGTTGTCATTAGTGCATTCTTCTCCAAAATGATTCTGGCCTTGCACAGGAATACAGAATTCGTTGTATTCAGTAGCGGAGTCCCACAAAAATAAAAATTCTCGTGCTGTGCACGGTGATAAGCAACTGCCATTTGTCAGCCGACGTGGGATTCCTTGAGACATGTTGCCAAATGTTTCCAGATGTTTGTCGCAACGACTAAATGATGCAGGGCTGTTCAGCCACAACCACGGTTCAGAAATACAAGATTGATGTTCACGCGGACACATCGCACGGTCCCAGTAGTCGTCAAAAGTTCCGTATTCGCCAGAGCAGCCAATTCTCTCAAGTAGACGAATGCACTTGATACCTACTAGTTCGATCCACGTCAAATTTTTCCTGTAGTTGTGAATTGATGTAGGATCGTACTGGAAATTGTAACAAGATTTAATGTCCGTGGTTTTAATTATTAACTTCTTTCCTAAAATGCCATCCAATTCGTGTAGAACTACTACAATTAGGTCTCTCGTAATTTTCTTGTTTTTGCAATCTATAAATCAAATCCAAGTTAGACTTCAGATTGAAATAAACAAAACGTTAATTTTGGGTTAATGGGTTTTGGTTAGGAATTCTGAAACTTGCCGCCTTTTCAGGAAGATTGGAAAATATTTTTGAAATTCAAATGGAATGTTCTCAATGTGGCGGCCGAAAGGACAGCGTAATTCCAAGAGCTACAGGGATCAACATCAGTAGTGTGCAGAGTACCTAGCCCAACTCACAATTTTGCTTCACAAGCGTCACAACATTAACGTCACTACAAGCATATTACCACAACTGGGACACACGGTTTCACCGAATGCATCAAAACCGTCTCGTGGATAACAAGGTTGGTTATGGGTGGAGCTACTGGTTGCACAATTAAAATAAAGCTTTTCCCTTGGCAGGCAATCAGTAGTACAAAGTGCACCATTAACTGCACAGAATTCATAATTTGTATGAGGTAGCTCGTCAGCACAAAACCGAAATGATCTCCAACTGATCCCGAAAATCTTATTTCCTGATTCCAAAGGGCGATTTATTTTAGAATTTCCTATACAACCTAGGTATGTCTTTGTACAAGTGAAAACAATTTCCATAGGAATCCACAGAGGAAAAATTGAGATTTTTGTTGTGGCATTTTTTGTTATCTTTGCGAGAAATGCTTACTTCCTTTCCGCTATAGTTTGGTTTCTCATAAAATGTCACCATGTTAGGATGATCTATTATATTCCATTACAATTTTTAGTTAGACGTGTTTACACTAAAGAACTGAATAAAACTTATAAATAAATTAAAGAATGTATATATACAAAATGTTTACATATAAAAGGGAACTGTTTTAGTTAGAACTAAACTGAAAGTTGGTATTACCACGACAATTATTCTCGCAAACATTTCCCAATGGATCAACTCCAGGCCTGGGGGAGCAGAGATCCCAAGAGGAAGTATCATTGCTAATTTGGCAGCTATAGAAAGCACCCGTATGTTCATCAACTGCGCATTCTGACAATCATAAATGTCCTCCGGAAGTTTTAGTTTTTGGTATTGCGGTTTTTAAAATTGTTCCATAATGCATGACAGAATACACTTCGTTCGTTCTCGTCACAATAACCTTTGAAATTTAAATTTCGCGTAGTGCATGACTTTCCAACACAGCCAATGGATTTAAAAAACTCGAGGCATAAAGTGCTCTTTAAATCATATCTGAACAGTTGATTGAGTTGATAACCCCGCAAACGTTCACCCAGCTTTAAACGTGTGTTGGGACTAATAAATATTTTCTCTGACCAATCACGAGTATTAGCAATAACCGGAAGCCAAGGATGAGTGCTGTCTAAATGACCAATAACAGAAATAATAGTCAATGATATAATAAGTGAAGTAGGTTTAATTCTAAACTCTGCTTTCAAGGTTTTTCTACATGACTTACCTTCAGTATTGCAGCTTAAATTCATTGTTTCCGTTGCAGTAGCATTGTTTTGATAACTTTTACCTTTACCTAAATAGTTCATTCCAGGTCTGGGAGAGCAAAAATATCTAGAACCACTTTTACGTTCACAGGAGAAATATGGATCATACCCAGCTTCGCAATTACTAACACAAGCTTCTCCATCAATACTAACTTGCTGACCAGTGTTTGTAGGCAAGTCAGAGTCACACAAACTGAAAGAAGTCTGGTACAAAGCAAACATTTCTAAAGCTTCATTGAGTTTCAACGTTAGATGGTTGATTTCCTTGGATTCTCCTGTACATCCAATGCGAACATAACTCCATATACAATTAGTTTTAATAGCAATAGAAATTTTACGGAGCCGATCCGCGTGATAAATAGTTATGCACGTAGAATTATCCTCAAATATTAATTCTAATCCCCGACCTTGGAAGTTTGAGTGTTCGTATACCACAACATTCTCTGTGTCATTACATTCTGGGGGGAAAGAATCTGGTGTTAATTTATTGAAAATTATTGTAAACAATTACGTATATACCGCTACTCAGAGTTGAAATGGGTTAGCTTTCTTCCTTAATGCAAAGAAGGTTAATCGACCATCATTTTGCTGCAAAGTGGGTTAACGCATATATAAGAAGCATTTAATTTCAAATTATTATTAAATCATTAACGTTTGTCAACGTCGTTAGGACTGTTTGAATAAGCCCATCTTGCGCTTAAATGGATGATGGATAGCCTATTTGCAATTGGAAAAATTGCCCACTTTGCACCTACTTACCTGGGAGAGGACAATTGCCGTTGCAGTAGTGTCCAAGGAAATGTTGGTGTGAATTTGGCGAACATAAATCTCTCTCCAATGCATTTACAGCACAGCTGAAGTACTTGTCTGTAATATCATTTTGTTTGCACTCGCTTAGACAAGTCTGTCCTCCAAAACCAACATTTGAGAATATCTGATTAGGCACAGCACCGCACACACTAAATGATGCCATGCTCCATTCCCAACCGCATTTCCGAAGTGACAGTTGGCATAACTCCGTCGGTAGCGAAGTTTCAGATTCCCCGGTGCATCCGAATACATCGTAAATTCTAACACAATTTCCATTCAGATTGATAGACTTAGTAGACGACAGGTCGTATTCTACACCAGGGATCGAAGATAAACATTTCCACTTTTCTAATTCTTTGTACTCGACTAAAGTACATTCTTTCAGGTGAGGCATGGTACATAATTCAATGTAACTCTTCTTTCTGTTTGTTCCTACACAAGTACAATTGCAAATCAATTATCAAAATAAATATAACCATTAGTAAATAAAATCAATGTCATGGCTTTCAAGATTCGAACATCAAATAGAATGGATGTAATACTTACCAGTATTATTATAATATAAATCATCGAAATCATTTTCAACAATTTCCAATCCGTTATTTTTCAAGGATACTATAAATGTTGTTGGCCGTGAACGCAATGTATTTAACAATTAAAACAAAAATAAGTTGAGACTCCATTACATATCTATAATAATTACTGAATTCAAAGTTAACCCTGTGCCGTGTCAAGCTTGCAGAATAGTCTTTGACTTGTAGTATAGAGCGTGTCGGTTGCTTGCCCCACCCTTAAAAATCAATTGGATATCCAATATAATAGACGGAATTAATGTCTCGAGACAGATCTTACTATATAAGTAATGACTTTATTTTTTATTAAATAATAAATTGATAATTTAGGGGAAACTGGTCTATATTTAACCTATGGTTAACCATAGTACATACTAGATAATTTGCCTTTTAGATATTTTCAATGGATACATGTACCAAGAAGTTACCATAATTTCATAATAATGAATACATCATCATTATTTCAGCTTACATTTTAAATAAAAATATAGTTACATAATCGTAATTTTTCCAGAAATAACTCCATGTTTATTTATCTTATCAGCAAGGGCTTTTGCCCGTATATATGTATTAGCCATATATACATATAGACATTTGGTCCCAAATAAAATGATAATAATGTGGTAGTGTGGTTTTTATTTTACGCATTTTAAAAGGCCACCTTGTTCTAAAATAGTAAAGGAATTAACTTTTGTAAAATTTAATTTTGCGCATAAAATACATTGTGTAGTTGATAAACGATTGTAGTATACCGTGTATCAACTCTAATGGTATTTTAATCAAGGTTTGATAGCGTACATTCTTTCCCCAAATTTATTAAAGCGCTGATAATGATGGTACATAACTTCAAACACGCCAATCTATTTCTGATAATAATCGAAGAGATGTCAAGACCAATAATTGTGTCAAAAGTACACCAGTGTGGGTCAGATTTGGAAGTAATGAAGCGGCTACGTTGGCTTGATTGCTGAAAGAGGACGGTAACAAAGGTTTCAGACTTGATTCTATATAATTGAATCAGAATGTCAACATTAGCTGGTTGTTTAACAAGATTTAAAGCTTATATGTCCATGGTAATAAGAAATATTATGATGATTATTACTAAACTGCATGGAAGTATAATAAACTTTTATTTCATCTTAATTAATTCCCGTTTGTGTTATAATACCTTCCGGACTACAATTATTTCCACAAAGTTCTCCCAAGTGATTCTGTCCGGGACGATATGAGCAATAATCAAACGTTCCATCTTGCAATTCACACCAGAAATTTTGACGTTGATTGCTAATTGCGCATGTGCTCTTGCACATCTTCCCCGAGTAGCCCATGGGTATGTGAAACGGTTGGGGAAGGTAATCGTCGCAGGAACCGGTGGAGGATATGTTTAACCCGCAGAATGTGATATTGGGCTCTGCAAAATAACCTTTATATAAATGAGGAATTCCCTTTTGTTATAATCGAGCTTATAGTAGAAACATGTTTACTGTAATGTTAAAATACATCAATAACCACGGACTTTTAAAAATGCAGTTGTCATTAACACAATCTTCTCCAATATGATTTTGGTCTTGGAAACGAAGACAGAATTCATTGTCCTCAGTACTGCTGTAACACGTAAATACATCTCGATTATTTGTGCATCGTGAAGTGCAGCTGTCATTTGTGTTTCGAATAAGTATTCCTTTGGATTCGTTGTCAATTTCTTGAAAATGGCTGTCACACCGGCTCAATGAATTCGGTGAAGTCAACCAGAGGTCGCTGTTATCAGAGCCAGGAGGCCTTTCATACATGTATCTCTCCCAATTTTGATATAGTGTAGCATTTTCATCGTTGCATCCATGAAATCTATGCAAACGAATACAATTCATTCCTACTAGTTTTATTGACGACATACGGCGTCCGTAGTTGTGATTTGTTGCAGAATCGTATAGAAAATTGTAACAATTTTTAAAGTCATTGTTTCGAATTTCTAAACGTTTCCCCGAAATTTCTTCCGCTTCGTAAAGAACCACCATAATGGGATTGTTTCGTTCGCTATCACAACCTAAAACAAAGATATCAAATGTTGAATAGTGACAAGAAGTACATTAAAATTGTTCCATCTGCTCATTAATACCAATTCCAAAACGGCAAAAATTCAATTCAATTCCAAATTATTTACCACAATTTGGACACACGGTTTCACCAAATTCATCATAACCTTCGCGTGGGTAACAAGATTCATTAACGGTAGAGTTACTCGTTGCACAATTGAAAAAAGATTTATCTCTTGGCGCGCATTCATTATTGCAGAGGGCACCACTAGTTGTGCAGGATTTAACGCTGATATCGGGAAGTTTATCCACACAAAACTTCAATGATTTCCAGTATATCCCAGAAATATTGTTGATTTCGGAAATCATTGGTAAGTATAATTTCCATTTTCCAATGCAGCCCAAATCTTCATACAAATAAAAACAATTTCCGTAGGATTCCACGGAAGTTACGCCATACGCAATCAACCACGCTGAATTATTGCGATCTAAATTGTGACACCTCTTGTTATCATCGTGCAGAACGTTTACAGCTCTTCCGCTAAAGTTTGATTTTTCAAACAATGTAACCATGTATGGGCGATCTAGTAGATAATTATTACAAATGTTAGTATGAATATATCCTTCATTATTGTACTCTTTCTCCGAAAAATAAATAAAAGAAAGTTGTTATTACCATTACTGCGACAGTTGTCACTCTCACAAATGTTTCCAAAGTGGTCCATTCCCTGCCTTGGGGAGCAGAAATCCCAAGACAAATTTGGTCCAATCTGGCATCTAAAAAATCTTTTCGTAATTGTATCAACGGTACAATTCGACAAACACTTTTGACCTCTACTAGCTCTTGGGTTTCTAAACGGGTTTCTTAAAGTCGTGCTACATTCCATTACGGAACGCTTTTCGTATGAACAACCATTAGAGGATTCGTTATCTACAATGCACGGATTTCCAACACAGCCGATGGAATCAAAAAATGCGAGGCAGGAGGTTTTCAAATCGACTATGTACTTGTTCAGAGCCAAAAAGTTTTCTCCCACAACTAGATTTAGGCATGTTTTAGGAGTAATAAATAGTTGCACTGAAGTATTGAATTTGTTTGAAAGAACCGGGAGCCATGGATGACTGTTGTCTAAACAGAGTGGAGACAAAAAACAACATTTTTACATGGTTCCGGCTCCATACAACACCTGTGTTTAAAATAAAACAACAATAAAATAACCTGCCTTGTTTACAGTTGGTGCTACTTATTGTTTCCGCTGTAGAATTATCCCCACAGCTACTACCCAAATGGTTAATTCCAGGACGCGGGGAACAGAAGTATCGAGTGCCGTTTTTAAGCTTACAAGAAAAATACGACTTTTCCCCAGCTTCACAATTACTGACACAAACTTCCCCATTGATGGTGACTTCATTGTCTGTGTAGGCAGGAAAGTTTGGGTTGCACAAGCTAAATGACGCCATTTTAAAAGCAAACATACTCACAGATTCTTTTAATGGTAACGCGTGATCATTGATTTCTTTCGATTCTCCGGTGCATCCAATGGATTCGTAAATCCGTATACAATGTTTCTTAATGGCGATAGAAATTTTAGCGTATCGGTTCTTAGGAAACATATTTATGCATGTTGAATTATGTTTAAATGACAATTCTAAGCCTCGACCCTGATAGTATGACTCTTCATATAAAACAGCATTCTCTGTGTTATAAAATTCTAGAAAATTCCAAATAAAAAATTTAGAAGCATATTGTATGTATATAACAAATGGTAACGCATACGTACATATTGCAAAATTACCTGGAAGAGAACAATTTCCATCACAATAGTGCCCAAGAAAATGCTGTTGTGGACTTGGAAAGCAAACATCATCCCTGACACTATTTATGGCACAACTAAAGTAGTAATTATAAGGATTATAGGCCGCGCACTCATTTTGGCAAGGTTCTCCTGTTAAACTAATTACATTTGAAAAATTAGTTTGAACAGGTTCATTGCAAGCACTAAATGATCTAATTTTGTGTTCCCAGCCACATTTTCTAAGTGACAGTTGACATAAATCAGTCGGCATCAAAATTTTAGATCTTCCAGTGCAACCGAATTTTTCGTAAATTCTAAGACAATGTCCTTTTAAAGTGACAGACTTGGTACCAATCAAACTTTCGCGCAAGTTCGGGCTTAAAGAAACACATTTCAATTTTTCAATTTCCCTGAATGGCACAATATCACATCCTCTGTTAGACCAGACGTAACAGAATTCAATGTGATTCTCCTTTCCGTTTTCTCCTACACAAATTGTGTAATATACCATTTCAGTAGTAATGAATCTTCAAAAATATAAAGGCTTTCAAATTAACAATGGATGAAATTTTTACCTGTAGTATTATAATAAAGGTCTTCAATATTCGCTTCCCCGTCATTCTCGCTCAGTATGGATGGAATGTTATGAAAGAGGAATGTTACAAATGTAACAATTAAGCCGAAGTACAGCGTGATCTTCATTTTAAGAAACTTCCTATATGTTCCTTTTAACAGTGATTCTATAATCAGTGACAAACTTGTCTAAAAGCTTTTGTGTCTGTTTAATTTTTGTTGACCGTTCATTGTTAAAATATAAATATACAATCTTAAGACATTCTATACCGGATGTTCCACACCACAGTTCAAGGTATCAAAGCTTTGTACAATTTTCTATTTTAACATCCTTCAAAACAAGTATTTACCTGGAAAAAGTGCATGGAACTTTCCGGATCAATATAGTACTGGTAAAACCCAAATAATGTGACAACGTTGACATTGCTTCTTTTGCATTTTGTAGTCCCTGGAATCTTTGTTTATTGCAGAATAAAAAATAACGAAGTAGTGCTGCTCTATAACAAGTAACAATTTTAACCGGTCGTGCTGGGAAATTATGAATTTACTATTTGAACCAGTTGGTTTTTATAATAACTTATGTTAACTAAGTTTATTTTTACCTTCTCATTTTTTATTTAAAAAGTAGACGCAATTTTGAAGGCATTTCTTCTACACCGCGTACATTTATATTATATTCATTGGTCATTGGTTAACCACAGCACAAGGTGCTTACAGGTTGACCATTTGGACCCTGACGTACATGCGTTTGCAAAAGCATTCTATAACTTGCATACCAGACTTATGTTTTATGTAGTTACCTAAAATTTAATAAATTATTTAAATTAATTGATTACATATATTTAGCTAATTATTTTTTTGGGTTCATTTTGATGGGGTCTGGAAGATCGTTGTTATAATTATTTATTTGCTCAATTATAAAAATTGTTGTAGTTACTTATTTTTTTTTATTTATCTAAATATGCAAATTAATTTACTAATTTATTATTGTTTATTTATTTGCTTAATTTTAAAAATTATTTTACTTGTTTATTATTGTTTATTTATTTGCCTAATTATTAACATTATTTTAGTTAGTTATTATTCTGTATGCATTTGCATTTATTATGTAATTTTGTAATTATTTATTTTGTATGCATTTATTTTGTAATTTTGTAATTATTTATTTTGTATGCATTTATTTT
>JAQGAK010003676.1:0-14295 GCA_034696945.1 Lipothrix lubbocki
TATAAGAGAATCCTCTCTATAAGAGATCCTTTGGGCTCGCATGTCATACATGGTTATATGCATACGAGCTCTTTTTATAGGAGAATTTCTATATAAGAGGCAGATTTTGGTGATTTATGGCGTTCTCTTATAGCGAGGTTCCAGTGTATTATTATAGAGATAGACCACCTTGCAGCTCTGCCAATGGTAGGTTTAAATAATAAGAAGTGTGCTAATGGTATTATCAACGACCGTATTCAAATACTCCATGCATGCTCCGGTCAGGACTTTATATAGAAACCAGATTTCCAGCGCGAGCGGGCGAGACTTCAATAGTTTGCGGTGCCTCTTGGCAATATAAACCAAAGAGACGGCACTCTTGTATTCTTCTATTTCTCTTTGCTCCGCGCATTTGATGAACTCCGCCGACAAGTTCGGTAGCTTCTGGCAGTAATTCCAGAGTTCAAACATGTACGTTACAATCAGGGCTGAAAACAGCAGGACGAAGAGTGTTAACCAAGGGGTTGCATACTCCGGGCATTGTTTTGATTTGAGCAATTTTAGTGTTGTGCAGTTGAGAAATACAACAAGCACTAATGTTATTATTTGGAACGTTGTGGCAAAGAAAGGGTTCATAAAGTTGTTGAGTTCGGTCATCAAAATTTGTATTTGATTGAACTTCAGCTGAAGCTCGCGGTGCTCCCATCCATCGCAAATAAGCTTACTGTTTTCACAAATAATAATTATTTCATTTTAATTATTAATAATTATTTATCACTTGCCAATTAATGTAATATTTAATTAAACAAATTTCATATTAAATTATACATTACTACTTCAAAATTTCCAATGAAGGAATGTAAATGAACGCAGCTGAGCAAAGAGCGATTCCAACAAACCACACCTGCACACTTCCCCAAAGTAGGCTCGCATAATCCACAAGGAATAAAATCGGCCGAATTACTCTTATCATCCCACCGAACCTCTCTTCTGTCACCAAAGATGAGTTTGCCAAAAACATCTCCATGGTTGAAAACCGACACCCGACAAGTATCATGCTTGCTGGAATCGTGACGAATCCAATGCAGCCGCTTAGTGCGATGAATATCGGCACTTTTGAATTATTGGCCGTGAAGTGAATTGCCACGGAAATGTCGTTCAGATATTTTTCTGGGAAAATTAATTTAAAAAATAATTTTTATTATTTTTAATAATGTAATTATTATTTAAGTTCATAAATTATATCCCCATGTGCATCCCTGTATATGTACATACGCGCAATGGTCTTATCCAATCGGTAAGCCATGTTGTATACAAATATGATTTCTGAGCTCTTAACAAGGATCCCGAGCTGGATGACAATTCCCAAAAGGACACTCGGAGTGGCAATCATGTACGCAATTAAGTTATCATTGTATTTGAATTCCCTGCACTTCCCTGAGGAATTTATAAAGGACACCATGAGCGGTGTCAGGAATAGCCAAGTTGCCCTGGGAATCGCCATACAGAAGAAAGTGAGTTTCCAGATCATAACTTTCCGATGACCAGCCCTACGCAATTCATTAACTCCCCAGTCATGATCAAAAGGAATTAACCAAAGCTTGCTGACCACGTGACAGCCGAACATTATTATGTTGGGGATGTTAATGGCGGACAATAGGTCCGCCTGGTGTTTTCTCATCCTGAATAATTTTTTGATTGAGGTTTAACCAGAACGCGTTCAAGTAAAAACCGAACATGCTATTTATAAATACTTCGACGAATGCGATAATGCAACTGAAAATTACAGATTAATAGAGGAAGGAGAAACAGGAAATTGTGAATGTAATCGAAAAAACTCATAACCTTGTTGAACATGTTGATAAGTTTAAATAACTTCCTGGTTATTATACATGAATGCATTTGGAAAATGTCAATGTTCCTTGGGATAAATGTAAATTAGGAATTTTACAATTTATTTGCAGTAAAATCAGATGGATTCTTGCTTTTTAAACTTTCTCTTCATAAACTATACTAGTCATTTTTGAAAATATAAAGTCCGGTATAGAAAATAAATGCCTAACTTGCTTAAATTACGACACATTTTCAATTTTCAATGTCAACAGCTTGAATTGACAGAGAAATTACATGCACACGTATTTCGGCGGCATAATAATACCAATCTATTTATGTATGTATATGTAATTTGTACATATGTTTGGCGTAATGGAATATTTTGGAAGCTAATAAAGATTGAAAAATATACACATGTACGTACTTATAGTATGGTTAGGTTCTCAACGAGTCGGATAATTAGCTCATCCGAAACCGATCCGATCCTAAGTTTTCGGATAAAATGTCAGTCTCATCCGATCCGTTCACCGAGTGTCGGATGAAAAAATTTGCTAATCTGAACCGATCCGACAACCACGGATCGGATGGTCTTATCAATCCGATCCGATCCGCGGATATCCGCCATCCGATAATAATTCTTAATTACAATTAGTTTTAGTTAACAAGCGCATGCTAATTTAGGGCAGGTTAATTTTATTTCGGTATTTTACAATGCAGCGCAATTTAAGACAATATATCAACTCATTATTAATTAATCTAATTGTTCATACACCAAGTATTATGGTCATCATTGGCAACAATGAATGAATTGAAAACTTTTTCCATTTGATATTAGAACTGAAACTGATTTGTGGGTAATTTTTCAAAGTAACTTTATTAAATTTATAAATAACTGACTAATTAATTATTAAGTATTAATTGCCTTCTTATAAACTGTCTCTCTTGTCATTTTCAAATGCTCTCCACTGAAACGGCTGTTCAGAGTGCCAAAAATATTTTAATGAACTAGGAAACGAGCATACATAAAATTAATGGGAGGGCAAAGGAAAGCATTGTTAGCAGTATGGTGGGTCTTCTGATTATTATTAATACAAAAATGTGCGCTAAATTTAAATTTCGATATCCGCGGATCATTCGAATATATTATCCGATCCGATCGGTTATCCGAGAAACGTTATCCGACTCGACTCGCGTTCTATGGTCGGATGATCTATATGCATCCGATCCGATCGAGTTAACTTCGGATCGGATGGCAGGACTATCCGATTCGCATTTTCGGATATCCGACTCGCGGATATCCGATTTTATTCGACTCGTTGAGAACCTTAAGCCTAACACAGTTTCATTGAAATAAATTCACTAAAACCGCTTGAACGCATCTTTGGCTTGTTCAGTAAAACTGTTTCCTATTTCTTTCAATCGATGTTTTTAATATATAAAAGTTTTTGCAGCAAATATCAAAATCAATATTTATGTATATATAGGTTTGAAATCATCCTTTAATCGTTATCATTCATTTTCTTACCGGTTAATTTTAACAAATTAGCTCGACGGAATATACGTCAGAATATTATTGCTCCACTTTTTAAATGGAAGACAGTTATTTTTAAACAGATGTACTTGCTTTGAATGAAGATCGATCCATGGGTGTGACTTTAATTCTTGCGTCGAAAGATTGGTAACTTACACACCGAGTTTTATTTATAATAATAATTATGATGCACAATTAAATATTATTTATTTAAACTAAAAAATATGTATTTATATAATTATTTCAACCTTTAAAAAAGTTTTATATAATTATTGCTAACCTTTAAAAATATTTATTTATGCATATGGGACTTTACATAAAAATACGTATTAAATATATTGTGAACCTATTTGAAATTAAACAAAAAACAAAATAAATTGGTAAATAGTAAAGAAAACTTTGTTTGTTTATTGTTAAATAATAAATAAATAGCTATACTAAATAGTCCTGACAGTTATGAATTCTACCGGACGCATGGGTTTGTAATTATTTAATTGTTATGAAATAATTGACATATTATTTGCTATCAGCCGAATTTAATACCACAAAGCCAGTTTTTAATGCAAACATGTCGACCATACCCTCAAACTGAAGAAAACTACTAACTACTTAAAGTGACATTGAGGCGATCAAATTTTGTAGATCCAACCCTACGTGCAGTAAAAATTCTTTGTTAAGTGATCTTGAACTTTTTTGCTGAACACGAAAAGAATATGCGATACTTGTATGCTTGCTTTTGCTACTTAATCTTTTATACCTACAAAAAACTGATTTTTAAATCTAAATTGCACAAGCTAGGAATACGAATTGTTAAAAATCCTGAAACGTTCACTCTCGACAATTCAATTTCTTTTAATTTTAGTCCTTGATTATGAAGATCGGCTGAATAGTGTTGCTACAATCTGCAAATCTGTGGAACTTTTTTGGTATTATTATTAATTATTTAAACATTTATTTATTAAATTCACACGTACGCTTCGCGCACTTGTTTTCAAGGCGCGACCAGTTAAAATTACAATGTATAAGCAGTAAACTTACTATACATGGGAATATCTAATATTGCGGTATATTCATGATTTCTAAGGAAAAAATAAAGGTTAATTGCTTTCGTAATCAATGAATAGACCATTCGAATGAATACTAACCTTGGCCACTGAACCTGTACCTTGGCTTCACTTTTTTTCTTTCACGATACAAGGCTGTCTGAATTATTGTTTCCACAGCAACATCATGCATCAACTCTTTGGAATTGTTGTATTCATATTTGTAATAAAAAGTACCATAAAATATAAGTGTCCAAAATTATGTTTCTACAGCAGTATATTCCTTATTGTAACATTTACTTGTCAAAATAATGCAGAGATTAAACAAATGTTTTCCCCGGAGATTTGCGTTGTCTAAGTTGGCATGTGTATCTTACTAAAAATTCTGAACGTTCCAGAAATATGTCACCAAATCTTTCAGACTGTAAGGATGTCTTTGCTTGTTTTTGGAGTTTCTTCTCCAAAAATGCCACTGAATATCAAACACATCAAAATCCACTATGCGCAAGCCTAGACATTGGAAGTCGCCGTCTAACGCAGCTCCAATAACTAACTTTCTTTGACAAAGTTTAAAGATTTCCTGTGTAACCACTGATTCGTTTTTCGTTTTATGCAAGCTCTTGTCTGTTATTTCAGTTAGCTTAATTCTATAAGAGGTGACCTTATAAGTCCCGACCTCTTGTTTAACCTTTTCATGATATATCACTTGCTATTAGAACACCATTTCGCAGTCTAAGACAACCGCATCTTCCGCAAGGCTGTAACTAAAACAATATATTTTAATATTCTAGCGAAGTAATATTCTATAGTAGAACAGTTATTGTCAGTGGGAGCAGCAGTGTTTATTTGGTCTACATTGAATGGAATCTATACACTGGCACTTTAAGAGATTACTACAGTGGTTGTGCTAGATGTCTTAGACAACCAAGGTATATTACAACAGTTAACTACGGTTAAGGTAAACATATTGTTATCTGTAAGTAAATACAGCTGCTATGTGACGTATTCATCCGTCACGATGGCTGAGGTGATGACGCAGGTACCAAATGTAATTCAAAATGTTTTGTTCGTTGCGCGAATCTGAATTTGATTATTTGTGTGTGTCGATTGTTATTAATACGAAATTGAATTGCAAGCACCTACAAATATAAAACATACACTATATACTTTTAAGTTAATGAATTATTTAAACTTGACTTTTTACATAAGTACACAGTTTGATATAATTTATATTATTCTAATTTTAGTTCTAGTTTTAATCGGTTTATATTATTTTAAATTTCTTGACGATAAACGAGTACGTCATGTTAAAATGAATAACTGTTTTAATTCAGCTGTTTACACTGTCGTAGTCATCGTCATCGTATACCTTGTGGCCGACCCAGTCAGTTACCATCGTAGGAGTAGTAGTTATGAAGCTCTGTTACTTGAACGGGCGTCAATAATTTCCAAACGAATGCTTGCGTTGTCCGAATATCCGTCCAAGGGTGTGACTTGCATTCTGGCGAAGAAGGGTTGGTAACCAACGGAGAGATTTACGACACTCAATCCAGTCTACGAGATTTTAAGCATTATCTTTAATTCGACGACGTTCAACCATTACGAAGATATATATGATAGTGAACATCTTCATTATTTTACCTGTTTTTCCTGTTGTGAAGCTCCAGGAATTCCATCCAGCGAATGATAGTCGGACATCATGGAAGTGCCTGTAGATACAAATGCTAGTCCTAACCTATTATAACCTGTGAATCTGACATAGGCGGCAATTCAGGCATCAGCTGAGGGAATTTTATAGGAAAAAGAAGTGTCAACGAAGCTGAAATTTTAAAATACAAGGTTAATTTTAATTAACTTTTTTTTATTATTTCCTAATTTTTAATTGTTTTGCTTATTTATATCTGGGTTCCTTAAATGTGAAAACTTCCTCGGTGTGAAGAGCAACATATGTAGGGGCACGGTTGTAAGGAGTGTCCTTCGGGTCATACATTTTAAAATCTGTAACTGCTTCCTCCAAGTGGTTTAGTAAGATTCAAAATAAATCTACTTTAATTGAAGGTGACTACAATGGTAAAAAAATCTAATGACGGGATCAATTTTTGAAATTGCAGGTATTATTTAAGCATTACATTCAAAGTATATAATGGGGCGTTAGCAATTGCGAATTCAATGGGAGTGTGAGACAAAATGGACGACGTACATTGATTACAAAAATTAGAAATGATTAAGCACAAGAATTTAATTAAACGGCTATTACCGAACAAAACTGTAACTGATTGTGTGGAGTATCCAGCTTGCGAAACGTCACTTATAATTGTTGACAAACTTCTTCCGTTGGACGAATTTCCCATTTGCGGGGGAGTTTTGGTTCGAATTAAGTCATCAAACTCTCACAATGACAAATTTAATTTTCTGGTGTATGGAACTGCTGTAGTTAATAGAGATGAAGCTATAAGTGGAAACAAAGTATGGAAAAAATGTTTGCTATCATAATAATAATAATATAACGAACTCTAAATCTATAACTTTTACCTGAATTGGATCCAAAATCAAGAGTTCGCATAGAATGTTTTATCTGTCGGATGTCTGCAGACATTCTAACGACGGTATCTTTAATATTCGTGATGTTGGCGCCAGTGTTCCTACCATCGCCCCCAGAAGAGAGCTCCTCTCGAACTGCTTGACATTCCTGATGAGTCTCCTGGACCAGTTGCTGAAAAGTTTGAGTTACTTCGGCAACTTCTCTCTGCAACTCCGCCACGATTTGTTGAGTTTCCGAGATCTGCGTTGTCAAGTTTTGTGAGGCTGGAATGGTTGTCGTTGGATTTATTTGGCTGGCAACCTCGGATTTGATCAGGTCGATGACTACTCGCCGAAGTTCATCGCTAATAAATTCAGGAATCGAGCAATAATAAAATTATACAAATTTAGAAAATAGTAATGATTATATTAAAATACTAACTTTTATAGTCCTATTATTAATACACCTACGCAGAAAGTGTAATCTTTGGATGTTTTCTGGGCTGGGCGATCGCTGTGCTTAGCGAGACTAGCAATATAAACATTCTAGAAGGGGAATTGTGCCACATTTTAAATGGATGTTTACGAAAGGTAAGTGCACCAAGATTAAGTTAAGGACTGAGAAGTCGCAGGGAAATTGTGATAACGGATCGTCGGAACAGTCCTTTATATACAGATCCAAATCGAAAGAAATGATGCGCTTGATCTTATTCCTATTGATTAGTTTTGCAATAATCAGGAATGATCAACTGCTAGCATTTAATGTATAGCTACATATATTTTGATTATCACACGTCGAATTAAAATTTGCCATTTGTTTTCCACAAAACTTCAATCTTCCGTAAATTCCAAGAATTTCTAGTATGACAAGTATAGCCAGCACACATAAAGTTTTACATATAACATGCAAAATGTATGTATTTAATACAGAAAATGCCAAGGAATTGCAAGCAGCAATATTTGATGTTCATTTAACTCTATATGTAACTATTATATGTTAAAGTTTCATTGCACTCGATGTTTGAATCAAAGTTTATCAACTTTAAGGTGACCTTTCAGGAAGATCAACGAGAAATTGGGCAGATGCAATGAAGTAATTCTCACATATGTATACGTCAACCTAATTCTGGGTAATGGTAAAACATAACGATTGGAAATGATGAATTCGAATTTTATACAGACTAGAACTACATGGACAACAAAATCACGGTAGTAAACAAAATGTCCTTTAAGCAATTCCAGAGAACATTTCAATTCCTTCCTAGATTCACTCTTCTTTCCTACTTATGAATATATTAGTCTTATTTTCATAGATGAAATCCTGTGGAATTTGAATTATGTACGTCAAGTCCAAAAATATAGATGCGTCAATATCAGCGTAAAAATCATGTGTGGAAATTAAAATCAAAAAGTGAGAAATAATTTGTGGAATAAAACTGTTAGACTTGGCAATTACTTTGTATCAATATGTATTTTTAATTAATGTTAATTAATTTTAATTAAATGTAATACATTTTCCTTTAAGTTGTAACCTTGCGGATTACAGTGTGTAAGGAAATAATAGGCACGGTTTATATTTATATAACAGTTGAAATTGAATTGTATTATTTCAAATTAAACAACTATTATAACCGTTGTGAATTTACGACCTGCAGTTCACATTATTTTCAAACATTTGATATTCACCATAATCTTATCTCACGATGTAATACTTGTCAATATTGATTTAAAATTGTGAATATTGTTGTTAGTATTGTAAATTATATTACAAGTAGTTCAACATTATACATACGACATTTCACTGAGAAGTTAATATTTAAAATATTACGACGCAACATGAACGTTATGGGAGTTTCGAAATTGAATAATACGTATAGTCGTGCTTTCAGGAATTGAAGTAGTAGTTGTAGTTGTATTCTTCGTGCACTTATTGCCTCCCGAAGGGGAGCAATGTAATCCGAAACAACACACGTCGGGTTGAGCCGGCCCCATCAAAGTACAGACAACATTTTCAGGAGAGCACATCTGAAAAACCACATTTAAATGGAATGAAAATGTCCTCCGTCGGAAGAGTATTTGTTAGTTTTAGATTAACTATTTTGAAACTGTAAAGTTCTTCTGACATTGCTTTTGGGTGCTTTTGTTTGTTAGATTTGATTGTATCCAATGATTTTACCTTTCGGCATGCCCCACCATATGTACAGAATGCATCCATTGGATTTATACACTTTCCAATTCCACAGTCCGTGTTTTGTGTGCAATTCACGTTCGGGCACTGAAATAAATATATTGAATGAATAAATTTTTTTACAATGTTATTTCTAGGAAATACAAGTACTAACCGGATCAATAGCCTTCGAGGTAGGTAATGTCACCGGGACAAGCATAAAAAGAATCCCAAGGAATCTGGAATGACAAGACTTTACATGAATCTTATACCTATTCACATTTTATTAACAAAAACGAGTTTTATCAGTTTAATTGGTAACGTTTCAGTTGAATTTAATTCAAATTGTTTTATACAATTTAATCCAAGTACATTGCACGGTCATTGCGAATTTAATTGAAATAACACTGAATTAAATCGGGTTGAATTGATTGACTTTCTAATAAATTCAAATGAGAATAGTTAAAATGCTCAAAAATTCGTAGCATTCATTAAGCTTTACTTATTTACAGTTTAAAAAATATTTACTTGTGAGCCATTACGAAACCTTGTTACTTGTACTACTGAAGGGACGAATTGTTCGGACAATTCACCGCTTTCTGCGAGGAAATAATGTACTTCATGTGAGCCCGGCTGTTGAATTAAATTTTAAAGATTGAGCCTTTTATACGGGCGTACCAGACATTACAACCAGGAAGCTTTCTGAAAAAAGTTAAGCTGAAGATTTTATCAAATCCTCCAAGAGGAATTGATGCAATTGATTGCTAAATGTACACGGTTTTACGTGAATGTATACGGTTGAACATTGCAAAGTTCAAGCTTTGTTTCCCGAAATTGTGTAATTGAATGGCACAGAGAGGGAGGGAGAAACCCAAGAAGGCTTAACAGTTTAAGCTTTTACGTCCTGGATTTAATAATCATAAAAATGCGTTGCACTGACAACATGGTAAAAGTAAATTTGCATTATTGGGATTCATGTAATGCTCACAGGAGCTTAAATTAGTTGTGTAAAGTTATCAGTGCAACTCATAAAACTTCAGCCTAACTTACTAAAGTTTGATTTGAGCAACCACTTTGTTGGAAATATTTTTCACTGCAATAAACACACGTCATCGGGTTTGGGCTTGATTAATATTTTCAAATGTACATACAAGGACCGCCATAAAATTGCACATACGCGTATAGCTTAAGATAAGGGTGGACAAACTGATCATGAAAATGCTGCACAACAAGTGATTATGAACGATGTACATATATATATTACGTCATGCACGTATGCACAAGTGTGACAAACTTTAGACAACGTAATTTTGTTGTTTAGCACTACATTTATCTTCTGCTTTTACAATTATAATTTTGTATTGGATTTCCGCACATGGCTTCCGTGCTGACGGACGTTTCTTTCTTATCAATATTAAAAACCTTGATAAATTACTTTCCTGAGATGGGCTCCGAAATGTTTTGTGTAAATTGTGAGTGAAATAAATGTTTAACGTTAGCTATCATTTGAACTTTAATTTTGTTTCCGGATTAGATAAACAATTTGTTGATATTTCAGGTGATAAAGTGTCAGCAATTGCAATAATTAGAATATTACGTCCCATCATCGAGACCCCGAACTTCGTCGGACGGGTATTCGGCACGGATGAAGAGGAGTGGAAACGAGTAACTCTATCTAAAATACCCGCTGAACAGATTAGAGCGCCGTTTGGTGGGAAAAACTACAATCCACAACTACAAACTACATACCAAGTTGAGTTATACGTATGTACAAGAAAGGATGATGCTTTGTATTATGAATACACCAGCAACATTGAAACATAGTTGTCAATGATGGCTTCTGTGGTTGTGATAACGCTTCCACCGTCTAGAAAATGGGTTGACCCACACCAAAATTTTATTGGGCGGAGGGCTCGCAGGTATTTTCTATACAATAGTCTGCGATGCCCAACTTTTGCCCAGCTATTTATAGCCGCCACTGAATTTTCATACAATTTCCCGCCGAAATAATTTGTACTGAGACAAATAGTCCCGTTAAAGATAACCGCCACGAGGGCAATGAGTTTGGTGAATAGCTCCGTTGATTTTGTAAATACCAACAAAGTGAGAACGGTAGAAAATACTCCAATGATTTGTCCGACCCATGATATGTAAAGGCCAACTGTCCAGCTGCTTAAGCATATCGTCCACAATTGCAATTTCTGATACAGCTGTATAAAACGCTCTCCTTCTTGGGGAGCAATTTCTGATCTAAAAGTTAAGTTAGGGTTAAAGTACACTACATGTGAAAACAGGGCATGTATATAAGAAATGTCAATTATTTTAGTACAATTAATATTATTTAGAATCAACAAATTTTGTGCTATATGCTCACATTGATTCTTGGAGCACCACGCCAACTATAACTACTCCAGGTCCCATAGCAATAATGACACCAACAATTATAGTTGAGGCTACCAAGTAAAACCATAAGTTGAAAATATAGCACAATCCATATTGTAGAATTGGCTGCCATGCAGAACTTCCTCTAGAGGACATTATAAACACATTTGGTGGCAAGCTGGTTTGATAGGTAAAGTAAATCGGTATTGCGCATGTCAGCGGGACCAAGCTCAGCATGTGTGATACTACACACGTCACCACGGCTCCAATTCTCTTCTGGGCCCACTCGGTGCGCAAACACTCTACAGTTAAGATTCAACATTACTTGTACATTTATGAACTATCTACACACAATTTAATAATGTATACTTATTGCTAATAGAAACTGTATCATTTGCTATAAATATGTTGCGAATCGTCGGCTGAGACGCAGAGTGGGCTACATTCATGGGAATCTAAGTGCAGGATGAGCTATCCGCCATAAATTCAGCGCAAGATGGTATAACCCGTTAAAATAAGATTAAAAACTGAAACGAATGGAGCTTGTATTGAAAGTTTTAACTGCAAGGCAATTGTAAATTTTTTAATTGTAAATTAGGTAGAGTTATCCCAGCTTGTATTTAAAACGATGGTGGATGTCCCACAATGTAGCAGATAGCTCACTTTGCATCTCCATGCAAGGAATGTTAATTACTAGAGGTTAAAATATCGCTTTTATATACCTGGATAACTTTCAATGATTTTAAATATTTCCGCTGCCATAGTGGTGAGGTCCTTCCAATCAACACAAAAATAAATGAAAACTAAAAGAAGGCTTTCGCTTGTAATTAATAGATGGTGACAAGTATCGTAACTATCTTTGCTAGGAGTTTCGACGAACCAAGATATGGATCTGTAGGTGTTTAGTGCTAAAAAGCAGCTCATTAGAAGCATATGCAATTTACACAAAATGGCGCGTGCGCTATTGCGTTTGACTTTGGCGGTTACACCATCCCCGAAATTCCACCTAATGGGCACAAATCCAGTGTAGTGGAAGTATATGAAGCAAGCTCTCAATAGTTTTTCTGCCTTCTTTTCATTTCGATCAGATAAAAAGTTGGAAATCATGGGCGTGATCTTGATTTTAAGACTGCGACACTTTTGGAACATTTTATATCGCCAAAAATAAGATGAAAACTAAACGTTTTTGGAAACTAAAATCGTAGAGATTTTGGAGCAGAAGTGTACTATATAGTTCCTTTGAAATTGAGATGTTGAGTTAGTCACAAAATGGTAGCTGAATTTCAAGCAAGCAGAAATTCTTAATTTGATTTTGAGTGGACATGAAAATTATTTGGTAATCATCTACTCATTTGATAGCATTCGTGTTTCACATTGGAAACGTTATTAAAAAGTAGTTTTAACTTACGAGTAATGCAAATTTTGCATATTAATAGCAAATTTTAGTAGCATTTATTTTTGCTAATTTAAAAGTACCTAAGTCAAAGGGACGACGTCGAGATACAAATGTTTACAACTCGTGCTTCGTTCACATTGGCACAAAACACATAATTATACGAGTTATAAACTCGTAAGTTAACTGAATTTGCATATTTGATGTAAGGTTGGCGCTTGGTAAACTATTCGTAACCCAAATTCTAATTTGAAATGAATTTTTCACTAACGATGTTGCCTCATGATCGTATCTAGAAATTGCTTTTTTCAACAATTTATTATTCACGTTAGACAATCACGTTTAATAAAATATGTTTAAAATCAATGGAACACGTGGTTATTTGTTTAATTAATTTCTAAATTGAAAATCCATATTACATGAAACTAATAAATTAAACAATCAAGTTATACAAAATTCAATTGAATTTTTTTGTTCCGTCCTCGTGTAGAATATTGAAAAGATGGGTCAACTTCAGGACTGACTTTGGGACGAATTTACAAAACACTGTCGCAGGTAACTCGGTTTCGTGGATTTTCGGTAAATGCATATTATATTCCGCGTTCCCTGATTGATAATTTTATAGGAAAACGAATTTTCAATGAAGCTGAAATTTCAAACGTTACAATCATCTTGAATGTGAAGAAGCACTTTTATTTACATTATGAGTGCAAACCGTAAGCAAAATCAAATAGTCTGCATACTCTTCGTGGAGTTTTTTAAATGTAAAAACTTCTTCCGTGTGGGAGAAAATTGGTGAATGTGCCGGATCATGTGCACTGCTTTTAGGATCATGCAATTTAAAGTCAGTTACTTCCTCCTCCAAGTGGTTCACTGTAGGGTTTTTTAAAATGAACGTAAAAAGATGACTATATTCGTATAGAAATTAGTTACAAAAATAAATACACTGGGAAAAAGTAATATAAACTATTATTGCAAAGAATTGTTCATTGTTCACATGAAAAATAAAAAAATGCGTAGGCGGAACATTTTTTTTGATATAGTACCTAATAGATTTAGTATAATTCTAACGATTGTAGACAATAAATAAAAAGAAGCAAAATAATCAATACCTACCTAATACGACTGCAACTGATCTTCCGAAGTATAATATCGATGCACCTCGTGGGACTTGATCCATAGTGGTGTTCAAGCTCCTTCCATTGAACGATCTTCCTTTTTGCGAGGGAGCTTGGGTTCGAATCAAGTCATCAAATTCTTGTTGTGTCAGCAAACTATTCGAAATTGCAGTAGTTGGTGGATATGCACCTGCAAGGTTATAAAAAGTAGGCGTGTATACCTCCTTATTGAGTGAGAACCGTACTCGAACGCGTACTCGAAATCGAAAAATCGAGTATTGATTGCAATGGTACTCGTACTCGTACTCGTCACAATAACGGGTACTCGT
>JAQGAK010003677.1:0-14295 GCA_034696945.1 Lipothrix lubbocki
TTTGCTGCAAGTTTATTAAATTTGCTGCAAGTTTATTAAATTTGCTGCAAGTTTATTGAATTTGCTGCAAGTTTATTAAATTTCCTGCAAGTTTATTAAATTTGCTGCAAGTTTATTAAATTTCCTGCAGGTTTATTTAATTTGCTGCAAGTTTATTAAACTTGCTGCAAGTTTATTTAATGTGCTGCAAGTTTATTAAACTTGCTGCAAGTTTATTTAATGTGCTGCAAGTTTATTAAACTTGCTGCAAGTTCATTTTATTTGCTGCTATTGCTTTTTAAATTTGCTGCCAAAATACTTAAATTTGCTGCAAGTTTAAATGGGTGCCAATAATATAGATAAACTTAACTAAACATTTAATATTAATAGTGTACGCAAGATGAATTACTACATCAGATCTCGCCTCACCAATTTTGTATTCAATTACCTGATTACAACTTGTCCAGAACATTAAATATTAATGCAAACATGGTTAGAAACCATGTTACGCCAATTGAGTACTTTTGGATGCCTACAAGTTGTACTCAATAGGCGTGACATGGTGAGGCTACAACAAATAGTTATGAATAATAATAATAATTGTGATTTTATGGACGTGTCATTTAAACGGTTTTAGTACAATATTTAGACTGGCTTCCCAATTGTAACACTAGTAGGCAAGGAAAATGGGTGGTACATCCAAATCCCCTTGTAGATGGTCACCTGGCTGTCAGTTACCCCGTACCGGACCGAAGTCACCCACTAAGCCGAGCAACCTTATGGAAGTCGAGGCAACTGCAGGTATAATCATGCACCCGAGTGGGATTGAATCCGCGACCGACCATGAAAGGGGTTTTTAGCGCTGCCCCGACCCCCATTACCCGGTTTGACGAAGCAAACGAAAAAAATAAACATGGTGTAGATTGCATCTGCAAAACTTACGGGTCCAATCGGCCGGTTCATCCTGTTTTTTTTTCTCGTTCGTTTGGGGACCTAATATAGTCAAAATATACCAGAATAACAAAAACGAAGTATAATACGAAAATTACGAATAAGGTTTTAAGTAAAAATTTTTACCTACTAGAGGACACTCTGGCTGTTTTTTAAGCCCTTTTTTCTAGAAATTGTATAAAGAAAAAAGTTGTTTCGCCTATTTTATTGCTTTAATTTTTGTCATTAAAATATAATACACTTAGGCATATTAAGGTAATTTTTTGAAATGTACCTTGGCCGATTCCAGTCGTGTTTTGTGGATGTATTAATACATCCGCAAAATAGACGACTGGAATCGTCCAAGGTACATTATTTAAAATACGAACGTCCCTGAGTGAGGAAAAAAGCAACAGCAGCAGCAGATCCGAGTAATGCTGGAAGATGAGACTTCGGGACAACGTGAGGCAGGTCACTTATATAAAATCCGAAATGCATATTGACAAGACTAGCCTTCGTCAGCATTAAAACGTTTGCAAAACGACTATGACGCGCCTGCAGTGCATCAAGGTATGTATAAATACGAATCATTCCTACACACAGATTCCTATATATGCATGTATAGGAGTAGATATACCTATGTTTTGTAAGTGGATACTTGCGTATTATAAGTATATATGTACATGTAAACATTTTGCCTGGACAGGTTATCCTTTATATTGAAGGTTGTGTGGGGCAACGTGCAGAAAAAGCTGAGAGAAAGTTCCTAATAAATAAGCAAACTTCGCATTGGAAAGTTTCTTTCTAGCTTGAGGATTCCATATATGCATAATCATAGATATTACTTACTGTATCACAGGAGCTTATGTATAGCTACGGGTGAAACTTAAACCTAATTGTACTAAGTGAGTAACTACTAATAAGAAAGTCTGAAGCAGAATTCTGACCATATTCTGTCGACGTCTTTAATGAAACACCATATACAGAAGACATAGAAAATTATATAAATATAATTTTCTATGTATTGCAAATTTACAGACTGTAAATTTACAATGTGTTTTAAAATTTAGCGCCTACAGTTAATTAATTATTCTTTTAGCAATTAAACAACAGATTAAACTACATTTAAAAAATCAAAATAATATTACTTTTTGATAAATAAAATATACTATTATTATTTTTTAACCAAATAAGATATATATTTACGTAGAAACTAGTATTTCTTGGTAGTTGAATAAAATTTTTGTTGTTAAAATAATGTTAATCTATTTTATGCATTTGAAAAGTTTATTTATTCTCAATTCATCATTATATAGTTTGATTACTTCCGTATTTGTTATCTTTACCTGCATTTCACGAATTTGTTAAATGCTACATAAAAGGCTGGGAAATCGCGAAAAACGTTAAAATCCATATAAAGCAGTCTCAGCTGAGTAAATAGTCATATTGGACATGCAAACATCCCAAAACCGAAAAACAAAATTTGAAATTCGCGAAAATACCAAATACGAGAAACATTTAAAAACGCGAAATCGTGCGAAATATAAACAAAACTGCGAAATTTGAGGTCCAGCAACTTTTAGGAAGTTGTTGCACAAAGACATCGCTTTTATCTAAAAAAAATAATTTTAAATTGATTTTCATCTATTAAAACTGCTGAAATGGAAATAAAACTCAAAAAAATTCTTTGTAAAACTTGTGACCTCAAAATTTAGCCAGAATCAATAGAAAATTGAGAAATGGTGGATGAATACAGAGCATATTTTAACATTGTTAGATCTGTGTGAAAAATTTACCTAAAAAGGCGAAAATGTAACTCTTTGAGGGGCATCCTTACCTTTAAAAAAAATAAAATGGTGTGCCTTTTTTTCACACAGTTAACATGTTAAAATAGAGCCTGGCATGAAACGCATGATTTTCGCAAGTTATTGCGAAAAAAATAAATTATTGCTAAAAACTGATTAGATTGTTGTAATATTTTGAGGCCGAAAACGCGAAATGATCCAAGCGCTAAACATGAAGGATGTAACTGATTGAAACCGATACGAAATATTTAAACTTAATCACTTATATATTTAAATATATAATATATTTAATATAATATATTTAATATATTTAAACGTAAGAAGTATCAGCAAATTCAAGAAATTCTGCAATAATTCTGAACCAAACATTCTATGATCTTTTTAATCAGATTGGACTAGAAATAAATCCTAATAAATCACATTGTATTAGCGTTGTCCGAGGAAAGCTTTGCACAGAGGATTTGAAAATTAATTCAGAATCAAGCATCAAATGTGTAGGAGAGTCTGATCTAATCAAATATCTAGGAGTCATCTTTAATGACGAAATTAAATTAGACGAAGATGGACTACTTAGCAAGTTTAGAAACCAAATAAAGAGGCTAGTTAGCACACCCCTACTGAACTCAATACAGAAGCTGAATATAATAAATGATTACATATGGCCGAAGTTAATCTTCCCCTTACAACATTCACCTGTCGGAACTCTTTCAAACATGTTTTTGGATGCGGTGGACAGAATTCTAAAGAGTGCAGTTGAGGAGATTCTTCAAATTCCAGACTCGACACCAAATTCTATGATTTATTCAAGTAAGAAAGTGAAAGGTCTAGGCATAGTGAAGGCTGCTTGGGAAAGTCAAATTCAAGCTTATAATGCTAGTATGCATTTAGAAAACTCGGGCGTTGAAGTTGTTTCTGTCATAAATGACTTAAAAACGAAAAAGAACAATGTCTAGCTTCGCTAAATCTGCCTGATGATTTTAAAGGTTCATTGCAAGAGAAGGACGAAAATGACCAAGATATCAAAAACAAGGGGAAAGCAATTAGGGAAAAGTTAGGAGAAAATGAATATAATGCATGGTGTTCTTTTCCCAGTAAGGGTAGAGGAGTGATTCAATTCAGCGAATACACTCCAGCGAATAAGTGGCTTTATAACAAGTCAGGTCTCTCAACGTCAGAGTGGGCCAACGCAATAAAAATGACTGCAAATGTGATTCCCGTAAAATCGAACCCAGGATACAGCCAAGGAAGTAACCGTTGTAGATTCTGCAACGAGATTGAAACATTAGGACACGTCCTTGGCAAGTGCCCCAGGGGAGAACTATTACGAAATAATCGCCATCATTGCGTCAGATCAATAATAGCAACAAAATTAAAAGAAAGAGGTTGGTTAGTAGAAGAAGAATTATACTGTGAATCAACGGAAGGGAGAAGTAGAAGATGTGATATTTTAGCATATAATGCAATAACAAGAGAAGGTTACATTCTGGACCCAACCATTAGAATAGAAAACGACCTAAATCAAGCTGAACAAGTTAACGTGGAAAAGCAAAATATTTATGACGCATGCATTCCATACTTAAAATCAAAATTTAATTTAATTAACCTACAAACAATATGATTATATATAGGCGCACGAGGTACAATTTCAAAATTTTTTGTAAAATTTGTGAAAGAATTTAATCTAACAAATTCTATTATAGGGGACATCGTCATAGCTATTTTAAAAAGTGATTCACTAATTATTAATAATCATTTATATGCAACACATTAATTTGTTAATATTTATTAACTAAACCAAGTTAAAATGTATACTGAGTCAGAAATGGCTACGTTCGTTGGAAAGCAGTGACAATAAAGTCTTTCTCACTTTGCATTTTAATTAGGATTCCTAATCTCCCCCGCCCTGAACCAAGACCAAACAACGGTCAAAGCTTACTTCCCCAAAGCCAGATGGTACAGATTGCGCGACGGAACCGAAGAATCTGTTCAAGGGGCTTTTCTCAACCTGACTACACCATTGGATTTTATCAACTTGCATCTCCGTGGAGGGATCGTCTACCCCACACAAGACCCCGCGTTGAATACATTATTATCAAGACAAAATGACATCGGACTGACGATCGTCTTGGATGAGAACTCCAAATCCAGTGGTAGACTGTACTACGATGACGGTGAGAGTTTGGATCCAATTGAAACCGGAAAGTATTACCTGCTCCAAATTACATATAATCCTGGCTTGATTAATGGCATCATTGAAAAGAATGGATACGCAGGCATGGCCAATTTGAAACTTAATTCAATCCAAATTTTTGGTCCCACCAAAGTTTGGAAAACCGCCACTGTCAACAGCGCAAGCGTCCTAAATGTTACCAATTCAGCCCCAGGCGTTTTTAAAGTCACGGGGCTACAGTTAAATCCTACAGAGAATTTTAAAATCCAATTAGCATAACAAAATCTAATTGGTCGTTATTTTGCATTATGTATGCCGCGAAATTTAAAAACGCTACAGAGATTTAGCGTGAATATATAGGTGAGTATAATTACATGTACATAATAGTATTCTTGTAAATTCGGTTCAAATTTAATCAATTTATAGACAAAGTCAAAATCGTATGTACACAGCTTATACATTAATAAATACAAAAATATTAAACTTCATATAGGTAATGATGTATTGAAATATAAAACAAAGGACATGTGCACAAATTTTCAATGCCGCCAGATCAACCTTCAACGCCATATTTATTTTTTCAAATTAAATTTATTACAAGGTTAGAGCTTATGCAATATATGCAAACAATATTATTGAAACTTACTTTTTTGGAATTTTCATTCTTATTATTTATGAATAATTCCTTAAACCGCTATAGCTTATTGTACTGCATATTTTTATAACATCCACGTGAATCACTGAAAACATTGGATGCGGTTAGACGACCTTCAATAACATCTGCCCTTTAACATTCAATCGATGAGCAAGGATTTCTGGTCCATTACTGTAATTATGCTAATGTTAAATTGGTTATATAAATACACCAGAGCAGTCCTAAAAAATCCAAAGTTAATAATTTTTCGTGCATTGTCAAGTTCAATATTATTATTTCAATGCACAGTTTTTGCGATCAAAAATCAATTGCTTCGGTCTTTGTCATTTAGACGACATTTTTGGTAATAATTTATTACCAAAGGAAAGAATAGAGCCGTCCAACGGAAAATCGGTATTAAATTTTATACCATTTGCCAATCAAATCCTAATATGTATTTGTCCAAAAGTCCGTGACCATCGTGTGAGACGTTTCTGGTAAATTGTCAAGTATTTTTATTTTGAAAACTTAATTTTATATTTAAAAATTAACTTCCCATAAGTGAAACTTATAACAGCAGTGATTTAAAAATTAAAACGTTGTATTATTTGTACGTATTTGTATTATTATTATTAGATATCAGGGGTAATTTGTTATTTTATCTTTATCTTACCATTATCATTCATTATATCAGCTGCAACGTCACGCGGGAATTTTCAAATACAAAAAACGAGATTAAGAAAGAAATTAAGAAATTAAAAAAGAGCCATGAGGGAGTCCCTGCTACTTTGGCTGCTGGCATTTTCCTTTAATGGAGGTAAGTAAATATATAATTAAATTATGTCAAATTACTGATTTAATTAAAAAAACGTTTTAATTATGTATTTATTATTTTAATATTTATGTAATTGTAACTAAATAAAGTATACATAAATTGGGAAACTTTTTAACCATTAGGTGTAGCTCAGAATTGCGCTTCTTACTTGGAAAGAATCGACTGTCATCCAGGCCCTTTCTCTCAAATGGACCAAACGGCGGAATGTGAAGCTATGGGATGTATTTTCTGCAATACTTCGGGATTATCCGATGACTGGAACGTGCCCAAATGTTATTTACCCCAGAATTATGGCTATGTCATGCAGGGTCAGCCGACGATTACTCCAAATAGCTTTAGGTAATTTACTTAAAAATAATAATTTTAAATAATTAAATTTAAATTCTATTTAATTTCATGAAAATTATTCATTTCTTTTTAAAAATTAGTTGTATAAATAAATTAATCAAAACTTCTGAAATTAAACTAAATGGACAAAACAAAAACATAATATTGAATAAATTATTTTACTGTCATAATTATTTATTCTACCAGAGTAACCTTGATACGTGCAACCAGCATTTCCATGTTCGGATCCGATTCTGCAACATTAAATTTGGAAATATTCTATCAGTCGGATTACAGGCTTCGAATTAAGGTGAGTTCAATTTCAACTTCATCACTTAATTCCCAACAGTAAGGAAAATTAATTATTGATAGTAATATTATGTATACAAAATGATTAATTTGAAATTAATTTTCTACTTTTTTGAATAGTTTGAATATTATTTATTAAATTAAAATTATTAAAATAATAATTTTAAGAAATTAATATTTTTTTGCATTTTCAGATCACTGATTCTACTTCCCGTTACGAGGTCCCCATACGAATAGACTCAGCTAAACCCAGCACTGGAAATCCCCTTTACCACGTGGAATATTCCAATGAGCCAGTATTTTCCTTCAAAATTATTCGCAACTCAACTGGAGCAGCAGTTTTCGATACTTCTTTAGGGGGATTGACGTTCTCCGATCAATTTTTGCAAATCACCACTCGTCTTCCAAGCCGCAATTTGTATGGGATTGGGGAAAACGAACAGACGTCTTTCCGACACAATTTCACCGCTTTCCCGGTCTGGCCACTATTTGCAAAGGATCAGTCCCCAGATGTAAAAATTAATAAATTTCATTTTGAGATTATTGAATTAATTAATAATTTTTGGAATTGTCATACTGTAGAAAATATTATTTGGTAAAGTGATTGATGTCATTAAACTGCAATAATTCTGTTAATTTTTGTCGTTTATAATTAATTAATTAATTTGTTATTTTCCTTGTAGGGTAATGCCAACATGTACGGGGTCCAAGTAAGTATTTATATGGGTGGATCGAAAATAGTATCAAAATATTTATGAAATAACCTTAAGTCAAATGAAATCCAAATAAATAAAACCGAATTTTAATTCCTGTGATGATCGTTTGCACTGTAGCCTTATTACACCGTGCTGGAAAATGATGGTCAGGCTCACTCCGTAGCTTTCGTGAATAGCAATGCTCAAGGTAAATTTTAATCTATAGAGATTTTAATAAAAATAAAAATGCAAAAATTAAAATCGATATTTAAATTATTATTCCATCTTTTGACAATTATTCCAGAATTTGTGATTCTACCCGCCCCCGGCATCCTGTACCGAACGATTGGTGGGATCCTGGACATTTATATTTTCATGGGACCTACGCCGGAAAATACGGCTCAGCAATACACGGAAGTAATTCTAATTTATTTATTAATTTAATAATTTTATTTATTTACAAAGTATTTATCAAACTAGCATGGAGAATAACATATTTGGCTTTTTATTTTTAGAATAATTCTCTTCGCCTTAAGTGACCTACTAGTTTTTAATTACATTTTCGGAACAACATTAAATATTTCTTTATCATTATTTGTTATAATTTTATTAATTTTTTTCCATTTATTTCCTAAAAACCATAGGCTGTGGGCCGAACTTCCATTCCGCCCTACTGGGCCCTTGGATTTCAACTCTGCAGATTCGGTTACAGGAATTTGGCCGATATTCAAGCAACCGTGCAGAGAAATCGAGCTGCGGGCATTCCTCAAGTATGATCTAATATTTAAAAACTAATTATTATTTTCGAATATAATTTAAAACATATGCCTAAAAATAAATTCTTACGGATCAAATCAGGATGTACAATACGGAGATATCGATATATTGGACCGAAAACGGGACTTCACTGTGGATCCCGTCAACTTTGGTGGACTGCCTGAATATGTAAAGACGACCCTCAAGGACATGGGAATTAAGTTTATGACGATTTTGGTTGGAAAAACTTAAAATACTACTAATTTTGTATTAAATTAAATTACAAACCAAATTAAAATTATTATATTTATATATAATTAAAGGACCCAGGAATATCCATAGAATTGGACAACTACAGACCTTTTGACCTTGGCAATGAGATGGATGTTTTCATTAAAAATGCCGATGGCACTCTGTTTCAAGGCAAAGTGTGGCCCGCTAATAACACAGCATTTCCGGATTTCAGTAAGAATTCTACCAGGGATTGGTGGATGACTCTAATCCAAGAATTTCAAGTGTTACTGGAATGGGATGCGCTTTGGATTGTGAGGATTTTTAAGCAAACATGTAGTTTGCCGTGTGGCCTTGTTTCATTTTCTGAATTTTTCATACAGATTTTTGTAAAAATATTTTATACTTTAGGACATGAACGAGCCTAGCAACTTCGTCAACGGCTCGGTCGTCAACGGAGGGTGTTCGAATAACACGTTGAACAATCCGCCTTACGTACCAAGTATGTACTATTATCTTTTC
Source organism: Lipothrix lubbocki (assembly GCA_034696945.1). Taxonomy (NCBI): domain Eukaryota; kingdom Metazoa; phylum Arthropoda; class Collembola; order Symphypleona; family Sminthuridae; genus Lipothrix; species Lipothrix lubbocki. The sequence goes on from JAQGAK010003677.1 coordinate 9,194, forward strand.
AGAACGCATCATCGTCGACGAAGTATCAAAAAGTACCACATTTCCCCCAATCAACATCAAACTGTATCTTCTTCTTTTCCTCAAGTTCATAATATCCCAAGTCCGACAAATTACCATTCTTAGCTAAGCTCTATCTATAAATTTGGTGAAAAAGGTAAACAAAAATTTGCAAACAAGCCGCAATCAGTCGCTTTTTAGAAGCAATTTGCTGACTTAAAATACGCCTAAACGCTATAGCAAATCATCCCATCACATAACTAGTAAGTCCCAATTTATGACCTGTCTTTGATAGACTTCGGAACTATAGTCAGTAGTAGCGTTTAATATAATTAGTACTTTATCACTCTTTACAATTTGAGAGTTCCCGCTCGATTTGGCACACGCTGGATGCCACTGCCACTCGCCGAACCCGACCGAAGTTGATTCTTTATGATACTTCGTCGACGGTACGCAATTGTATTGTTTAGTTAGATTGATGGTTTTCTTGTAAAATTCTTGCAAAATTTATCCTCCGCTAGAAATCCAGGGCGGGTACCTTCCCACGCAAACTCTTTGTATGGACTGTCAGGATAGCATTGGAATACATTATAATACGCATTCCATTTATGGTTGGCTGGAATCCGACCCTACGCTTACGTACTCGATGTTCAAATTAATTAATTTACAAACATATTAAATTTTGTATAATTTGAAGTTTATATATTTTTTAAGTGATTTTATTTGTTTTTTATTAGATTGTAATAATTGTGTTTTATTTGATTCTATTTAATGTATTTTTATGGTTTTGTTCAACATATTATTTGATTTATTCTTTTCCATTATTTATTTGTATTTCCTTGGTCTATTTATTTTAGGACTCAATATCATTTTAATCAAATTATTTTATATTGCAATCATGGCAAAGCGGGATCAAAGCCACATTTCCGGGAAAGCGCGCTTACATTCTGAGTCGATCAACGTTCCTCGGAAGTGGTAGATGGGTAGCTCATTGGCTTGGGGATGATTACTCGAATTGGGTCAATATGCAAAGATCGATCATTGGTACCTTGCAATTCAATCATTTTGGAGTTCCGCTCGTTGGGGCTGACATTTGCGGGTTCCACGGGAACACCACAGAGGAACTTTGCCAACGCTGGCATCAATTGGGTGCTTTTTACCCCTTTGCAAGGTTAACTATAAATGTATTTTTATTTAATTGCTCTATAGTAGTACCATTTGATTTGACTATTCTGTACCCGGCTGAATTAACACGTTTAAAAACCATGTTATTACACTGAACTCTCCCTATAAGAGAATGCTCTAAATCATCAAAATCAATCTCTTATATAGGAAATCTCTTATATAGGAAATCTCTTATATAGGAAATCTCTTATATAGGAATTCTCTTATAGAGAGAGCTAGTATGCATATAACTATGTATGATATGCCGGCCCAAAGGATCTCTTACAGAGATAGTTCTCTTATATGGAGATCTCTTATATCAAGAGTGCAGTGTATCAGGATATTACACGAAAGTTTCGGATTTGCTTTGTTAATTATCCCTTTGTTACACTCTTAACGTTTGCTTTTGTTTATTTACATATAGGAACCATAATGAGATTGGAAACATAGTAATCACATATTTTAAATTAAATATTGACTTTCAACCCGATAAATTTGATTGCGTGTCTTTAAAATGTGCATTTTAATAGTGTATTTCCCTGGTTTAGCCCCAAGACCCTGCATCTTTCGGGCCCGCTCTGATCCAATCAACTAAGGCCGTTCTGGAAATCCGCTACACTTACCTGCCCTATTTGTATACATTGTTTTTCCTTCATTACACTAAAGGATCCACGGTGGTTCGGGCCTTGTGGCACGAATTTCCTACTGATACAAATACCCGTGGAATTGACACTCAGTTTTTGTGGGGAGCAGGTGAAATAATAATTTAACAACAAAAATAACTTAGTTATTAACTATGAACGGAGAATAATTTTAATTTAAAAAAAAATTCTTTTTTATTTAAGGGTTGCTGGTCTCTCCGTCCTTGAACCCAGGACAAACCACTGTCACAGCATACTTCCCCTTCGCTCGCTGGTACAATTTACGCAACGGAACTTTAGTCACTGATAGCGCTGCTTACATCATTCCTAGCAGTGGGGGTTTGGGTAGTTTGCCAATCCGCAATGGCTACATTAACCTTGTCACTCCATTGGACTTGATTAATTTGCATCTCCGTGGCGGGATAATTTTCCCAACCCAAGTTCCCGCCCTAAATACCCTGCTGTCCAGACAGAATGATTTCGGATTGACGATTGCTTTGGATGCTTCGTACAACTCCGCGGGCAGCTTGTACTATGATGACGGTGAGAGTTTGGACCCTGTCGAGAATGAACAATATTATCTGGCTACATATAATTACGAGGATGGAGTGTTAACGGGTGTCGTGAGCCACAATGGCTACGCGGGCATGGCAAATTTGAAGCTGGATTCTATCCGAATTTTGGGATCTGCCCAAAATCTCACTACAGCTACAGTGAACGGAAATACGTTATTGTCTATGAGTAATACTGCTCGTGGTGTCTTTCAAGTTGATGGATTGCAATTGAATCTGACAATGAATTTTAATATACAATTTGAATAGTTTGTGTTGGACATTTTATTTTTAAATCTACAGTTTTTGGCAACGATTACTGTTACTGGAATGTGAATTTGATTGTGAATTTCAAGGAATATTTTGGATATTACTTTTACATAATTAACATTGACCATGTATTTTTTAAAGATACATAATCGTTTTAATAAAATGAAGTCAAAATCATTTATTATCATTATTGTTATTATTCAACATTATTTCAGTCTTAAGCTATTCAGTGTTCAGATCTACATTAATTTTCAATACCGGAGTCATCATCTAGTGGAAACAGTTAGTTATAGTCAAAAAATAAAAAAAACATGCAAAAAACATGCCCAGAGATTAATCATACACATCAATAAATACATAAATAAATATGTACATCAGGTAGTTTGTGGGAAATCACATGCACGAGTGTCCCTTTTAGTTGTAATGTAGCTACATATTTTTCTCTTCAAAGCAATACAATTATCATGCCTTAAGTCTACGAATTTAACCAATTATCGTCTTCAAACTAGATTATTATGTATGCAGATATATTATTATGAACATATACGAGGTTTTACACATGATGAATATTTTCCGCTTGGGTCGATGTTTATTCATGGAGAATTATTTCCGTCTTGTTTTTTCCGCTGACAAATTTTCCGGCCCCGAGAAAAATTCCGAGGACATCGACGACGGAAATAATTCCCATAGGAGGACATTGGAGATGACGCGGGCATTATTAGGAATGGAAATTCCCTTGGAAGAGCTCGTCAGCGATGTCCTAAGAATTATTCTCGGGGCTCGGGGCCGGAGAGGCCGAAGAACACATAGCGTAGCAAAAAACATTAAAGTATTATTATTTTAAATTAATTTTGATTAAAAAAAATTAATTAAAAAATTTGTTTATAAAATTGTAAAAGTTTGTTAATCTTTTTAATTTTAATTAAAAATTTATTTAAAAAAAATATTGCATAATTTTAAAAAATCACTAAATTTTTAATAAAATATTTACCCAACATCAACTGGTTTCTTTGAGCGTGGATTTAATGGATTCCTGTCCTTAATATGGCACGCGATGAAGTGACCATGACCAGAGCCGCCTTCTCTACAATGCGTTTGCTTAACGTATTATAGTTGTAGCTTCAAAAACCAACAAAAAAAAATTTGATTAATTTATTTATGAATATATATATTTTATGTCTATAGATATATAATATAAATTAATATGTAGTTTAATAAAACAATTATTTAAATAAATTGTGGACATGGTGTTAGTGTGTAATATACTAATTAAAAGTATGTATTATTGTTATTTGTATACATGTATTGTGTATTTAAAAAATTATATTTCAAATACATGTCGACGTTTACTTGTAAAAATTACTACGTGGGATAAAAATTGACTCGAAGTCATTTGTGGTAAATTAGTAAATATTCAGAGCTGTCCAAAATACATTTTTTCAAATATGTATTTTAAATACATTTTTGTATTTTAGAGTGGCGTAACTTTAAAATGTATTTTGAAGTTAGCAAATTTTAAAATGTATTTTGCATTTTGTATTTAGACGTTGGCTGATTTAATAAATGTACTTTGTAATTTGTATTTTGAGCATCAAACAACTTATTAATTAGTTTTTTCACAGCATGAAATTGCAACATCCCTCGTCCTGAAGGCAATTTCATTGGTTTTTATCCTAAATCAAACGAAATTTGGACGTTTTGTCTTAAATATGTATTTTGCATGTATTTTAAGGGATTGATTATGTATTTGGAATTTTCGTATGGAAAAATGTATTTCGTAACTTGTAGTTTTACGAAATAGTAAATGTATTTTGTAACTTGCATTTTCGTGAAATGGGAAACGCATTTTGTAATTTGTATTTTGATGTCATGTATTTTGGACAGCTCTGTAAATATTTGACGCACCAAGTAAGTGTAGTGAAATTAAACATACAAAATAAAAATTAATTTGACTTCATAATTCTCTAATCGTGCTCTTCTACGTAGACTTTCACAGATTTTGGAAGAACAATGGTTTTTTTATAGGAGAAGGTAGAAATTAATGTAAAAATGTTATCAATAAATGTTTCAATTAAATTACTACAATTTTTCTTCAGCTCCTGCTAATTTGCAAATGAGTATTAAAATCATATTTGAGTATTAAGACCCAGAATGAAGCAAAATATTTGAAAATTTTATGATTTTTTCGACGTTTTACTATTTCACTTTTTGCTAAAAGATGTGTGCAGAGTAGACCAGAGAAGCAGCAGGATTGTTTCGAGTTGTAGCCGTACTGCAGCTTGTCTTACACTTTCCACCGATATTATATGCCACGCATACATAACTGCATGCTTCGTGCGGGTGCGCAAGCAAACTATAGACCTGGAGCAGAGCAAGTTCACAGGGAGTGCATGGGTTTGCAGCAGGGTTGCACGGGTGGCATAAAAGTGGCATGACATAAATGGCATAAATGTGGCATAAATTGACATGGCAAAAAAGG
>JAQGAK010003678.1:0-14294 GCA_034696945.1 Lipothrix lubbocki
AATAGAGAGCGACGCGCGAAGCGCGTCGCCAACCAGTAGATCGACGCGCGCGAAGCGCGCGGAGTTCTACTGGTTTTGGGATAGTTTGTTTAGTTCCTGTCTTTCCGGTGTTTATTTTATGGCCTATTTTCTGTAGTTGCGAGTGCGAGACTGACACAGAAACATTTTATCGCCATAAAAAGAATTAAAAGCTAAAATACAAATTACAAGTGCTACTGTACTAATTCCTCAATTTGTTAGGAATTATTTACAACACGAAAGCCAAACTTTTATTATAAATTAATTTATTAATCACAATAATAAGCCAAAATGGACCGAATTGTCTTCAACGGGGTCTTCGCCATCGTGTTCGCTCTCCTAATTATTCCTTCATTATCCTTGCCAACCAATAAAGTCTCGTCGCACAAAGAAGAAGTCAAGGCGAAAACAAAGGTAATAAATTTAGGTTATTTGCAAATTATTTTCCATGAAATTATGATCTTAATTGAAAACAATAAAACTTTTGTTACCATCGTCGTTACGGCGATGGCTTTTTCTCTAGTTAATGTATAAAAATATTGTCTCTTGATATTGAAACTGAGTAAATTACAAGCAAAATACATTGATTAAAAAATATTCTAAAAAAACAATTTTCATATTTTACTACTGAAAGGTGATTAATAATTAATTGCCGGGAAAAAACAATAAATTTGTTTTTTGACTTTTTTTCGGTGAATCTTTTGAACTAATTATTTAAAAATTAACCAAAACAATTAAATTGACCCGAAAAGCTTAAAAGTATATTAGCGAGATAAGAAACAACTTTTTTTTCATTACAACATACATGCTTTACATGCAAATCTTGTGAAGCAGTGCTCCCGTACATAGAAAGTAGAAATACAGTCTATAATACAAATTAATTACACAACAAAATTGATAAAAAATAATAAAATTGTTAATTTTAATTATTGTTGAACCCACAGGAACACGAAAAGTTTGCTATTGAGAGTTGGGAGGCGCCGAAGGAGATTGCCGATCATTTCCCTTATTATCTCAGTGGGTACGATCATGAGGACAGAGCAAGTGAGTTTGAATTGATTTTTTTAAACAAAATTTTTTAAATTTACAGCGTTACTACCACAATTACTAGAACAAAAAGCAGCGATTATAAAATCTTGATGAACGATAACATTGCAGAGAATCTTAATGCAAATAGAGGACAAAAGAGCATTGCTATAGTTGATTTGATAGATTTGATAGCCTTTTATCTGTCAAGAGTTTATAGGATCTTAAATGCAGATTTTTTATACTGAAGAGCGCGTTTATGAGGGAAAAAGTTACCATTCATGTCACTTTTTGTGTGCGAATCGAACACTTTCGTACATTAAACTCATCACTGTGAATTTTAATTCTGAGCAGGAGCAAATTTAATATGTTAAATACATTAGATAACTACATCTTTATCTTTAGCAAATACAGCTTGAATTTAAATTTTATAGTTGTTTGGAATTACACTAAAATTACTTTAATACTTACCATAAAGTGAATTTTGTTGTATAGAGAGACAGTTTTGATAAAGCATTTGGAAAAAGCTTCAAAAGTCATTCCGCAACTTTTACTCTTTTAGTTTTTGTTCCCCATAATCTTTTAACTCTGTATTTTTTGCGGAATATTCAGTAATTGTCCTGGAACTGGGAAAATGGGACGTGCGAAGTCAAGCCAAGAAGGGTGGCCAAGGCTGGATAGATTTGCAGCGCCATGCAGAAAAAATGATGTACAATTTAAAAAACGGCGTGGACAGGAAAAATTACACTAAGGATAACAATACAGTGGTAGAGGAGGATGAGAGAGGAATTGATGAGATTGTTCTTATCGTCGACTGGGATGGATTCCAGTTGGTTCAACTCTTCTCACCCGAGGGTAAGAATTTTTTCCTATAGCAAATAATTGTTTTCAACGAAACAATTACTACTTCAAAAGTGGATTTAGGCTTGCGATAGCGTGAAAATCATTTTAGTAGCATTTTTTTGGAACAAACCCAATCTAAATGGCTGAATATTTCATGTCGTGAATTTTCTAGAAATTAATTTCTGTTCAATTAAATTAATAATCCTAACATTGCCGGTGGCAAATAATTCCTAAATTTAATAATGTTTCTACTTTTTGAATTTAAATCGTTTGAGCTTTTACGCCATTACCTAATTTAAAAAGTTTGATGACACATTAGGTGACCTAGATTACCAAGATTAAGTTACACAAATTCCAGAATAAACAAAAAAAATAGTCTTTAGTCGTAGAATTCCAAGAATTCCCAAACGTTTTACAGTTCCTGTCGGGAGAATCAAGTAGCGAAATAAAAACTGGCGATCACTCATTTGTAATAAAAATAATTTTTTTTAAATTCCAGCTATCGCTTTCGTTCTAAAGTACATGGGGAAAATGGAGAGGTTTCAAGAGAAAATTGCCTACGGACTTTTTATCAATGGTAAGTAAATCCAACATGTGCATATATGTGTTTCCATTTAGTTTCTTATCCATTAGATAATTGCTGATACTACAAACTATACTGAATTCCACTTTGTAAAACTTGTAAAATAACATTAAAATTTTTTCATTCGAGTTTTACAACTTAAACCTGATTTTGCAAAAAATTGTTTTTTTACATTATTTTTTTAAATGAGTTCAAATTTCTCTTTTTCCAGTGAGTCCAGTTGCAAATGCAGCCGTATCCTCAATGCGTCCCATCCTCGGTAAATTTATGGAACGGGTCGAAGTTTATGGCCCCACACCATCCACATTCATCCCTGTGATTAGACGGCGCCTGCCCATCGATCAGCTTCCAGAGAAGTACGGAGGGGGGAAGGATTTCAAGCCGTTGAATTATCGGGGATAGAATATAGAAATTATGTAATAACTCGTACGCTCAATTATGCTTACAAGATTGTGGCTTGAAGCTATATTGGCTGTATTAATTTAATTTAATGTTGTCATCGACGATAATAAGACTTACATACCACATACTATTATTACTACATAATATTTTGTATTTTAAGGACGTTTTACTTATTTACTTATTTACGTGGATGAGGTGAAGGATGAGTCAGGGAAGATTATAAAAATTGCAAATCCTATAATGTTGTCATGAATAGATGATGCACGAAAATATTAGTATTTAATAATAGTATTGTAGATTAGAATTCTATAATAACATTATAGATTTTATTACAGTGAATTTTTTCACGTTCGTCATTATTTTAAATATATATTATATATGTATATTATTATATCTATTGTGACCGATAAATTTACTTTCTTTTCGTGCATTATTAATTTGTCTTTGTCTAGATCGCAGAAAATGAAAATATAAAAAAAGACTAAATAAACGCTGGATATATATAAAATGTACAGCATTTCCATTTGTAAATTGAATTTTATACGACGATTTCATGATTTTGGCACTAATTACGACTTTGCATTAAAGTAAGAATAAAAAATCTGCACAATCGTACAAGTTGTCTCTACTGAGATTGGGAACTGCAGGGAAGTTGTAAACAAGTTTGGGATTTCTTGCAGATTTTTATAAACGTAGATACAACACCTATTGTTTTAGGTGTGAACAATAGTATAAAATTGAGTGAGATAGAGATTAGTAATGTACATAGTACAATAGTTAAACTCATTTGGAGTGGGGCTGGTCAATCCAGTTTTTTCCTTGGATATTACATAATAACAATTAACAATATAGGAATACAAATGTCGGACGTAATGATGCAATATACAAGGACCAGGAATTTTTTGTTTATGAAGTATTTCACTTTCATCAAGTAAAGTATAAAGTATATATATTGTATAGTGTTACAGATTATATGAGATTGATTTACGGCGGAAAAAATTCTTAACCCTGACCAACCTCAACTTTTCACCTTCCCGTGTCCTTGTTTACACTAAAATAATAATGAGCTCGGCAGGAAATTTCATATCTCTAAAGAAATACAAGTTCAATTGATAGCTGCTGAAGTGCCAGTTTTTTAAGCTTTGGAACCTTCAAATTATTTAATTAATCTGCATGTATATTAAATTATTATATAAAAAATATATTTATTGCGTAATAAAGGAATAATTACTTAATTTAATTACAATATTTTTGTTCCGTTGAATATTCCTAAATTATTTCTAATATATCGTCAGCAGGATCTGAAAGCACCAACTGCATCACGCGCCAGTGTCTAAAAGTACCAGGGCGGGAACGCTCAAAATTCTAAAATACCCATGAGCGTTGTTGAAAATTAATATAATCGTTTGAATAATGCAGATAGAGGTTTCATTACAACAAAAACCAATAAAACGTTAAACGTTTTAGTTACTACGTACGTACGATTATTTACAAGGTTTGTTTTCCATTTAACTGCCATTATGTATGCTTGTATTTTTAATTGTTATAGTTATTTTCTTATACATCACAAGTAGCATATTTACCAACAGCGTTAAATAAAATGAAATCAGTTCCAAATCCAATTCAATAGAGATGCAGCTAATTGCGATTCCACAACAAATAGATCCAAAATTCTACCCAAATGTTTTAGTGACATTCGTTTATAATAACCGAACTCACTACAGTTCACTTTCGCTATAAGAGACCCCTCTATAAAAGCATTCTCCATAACGGCATTTGTTGGTCCGCCCGTAGGTTTTTCTGTGTTATTAGATCCCTCTATAAAAGCACTCGCTATAAGAGCATTCGCGCTATAAAAGTCAAATTTTTCAGGCCGTTGAGGCCTACAGCTCTCTTTATAAGAGCATTTGTATGTAAAATTAAAATTTTGCCTGTATTTGTACTCCTGTCTGCTGCCTTTTTAACGAAATATTAACTTTTGAAAGATATAATTGCTACTATAAGTTTTTTCGGAACCAGTTTCATTAATAAATAAATAAAATAGGCATCTATTATTCCCTTATCACACCTACACGTTTAAAAAAAGCAGTAAAGAAATATTTTGTTTAAATTGTTTGTCTAGAATACTTAGAAAATAATTGGGCAGAGAATTTTTTGTGAAATGCAAAAGTATAAAATTAAATATAAAATTATTAGGTAGTTTAAAAAAATTCGCTTTTAAAAAATCATAAAAGTTTTATAAATGATAAATTAAAAACTATCAACAAATAACCAATGATAAATGTAAACCAATGGTAAATGTGGTAATATTTACAGAATTGGCACTAGAAAACTGCTAAAAAACATAATAATATCTTTCAAAATACAGCTTTTATATATTAACGCATTCTAAAACTCATTTAAACAGTTTTTAGTGTTTTCCCTCTATAACAGCATCACGTTATAACAGCACGTTTTAGTGGTTTTATAGTGTGCTCTTATAGCGAGAGTGGACTGTATCAATTTTAGAAATATTCTTTCGTTTAATAATAATTCGTTAAAGTTCTTTCGTTAATATTAATTCTTTAATTTCTTCCTTTAAAGCTAGTTTCTCTCCCTTTAAATCCAAATTCTACTAAATCAGACCAATTGTTTGATATGTTTGATCGTTGGTCATAATAATGTCGACATGTTGCGCCTATTATTCCCGTCCTGAATGTCAGTCGAAAGACAAACAGTTTAAGACGAATTCACACCGTTTAATATGCACATTGCAAGTAAATATTGAATTAACAAGGATTTATTTACGCTTGTGCAAACCCATCCTTCAGATCGAACTTTAATATATTCGCTCTATTATTTTTTTTAATGGAAAGGCCCGGATTTGGATCAATGTCTGATGTCAATGAGCCCTTAACCCTTTTCTTTCTACTTTAAAAACTTCGAAGGTTAAGGTCTAAATGCCCCCTCTATGATTACAAGATTTCAAAGCCGTTTGGCAACGAGTCACCAAAAAGCAGGTGTGTCGTTAGACTAACCGTAAGACGAGCTGATAACTGACAACAGTTAACTAGCCTTGCTTGCAAGGAAGTTGCCCACTACTTGACTGGTATAGTAGCAATTCACAAAATGTAGTACACTAACATACCTATGAATCCGCATCTGTATAATAGTAGTACTTATACACACCGTGCTTATACCATCCATAAGGGAATACGTGCACCAACACGATTGTGTGTAGAACTCAACAGCTGAAGAAAATACGGCGAAGCTTGAAACAGCATAGAATAAGGCGAGCCGTATTTTCACCGCCGCGACACCAGAACCACCTCTGAAGGCTTCCTAACAAACATCAGAGATAGATACCACACAATACGAGGTGGCGCAGCAAGCCCCAAACTATTGCTCATGGCATGTTTTTAACGTGTATGCAAGGGCGGCATGCTTGTCGACTCGGTTCGGAAAAATTTGTATTTGCAAAGCACGGCTACAATCTAAGTCTTACATTTTATTGTGATGGGATCATAGGCTTTCACCTAGGTCGTTCTAGAGCGAGTAAATCGGCTCCTAAAAAGACAACGGACAAGTTAATTCTCTACTTTTACACTCCGAAACTATAAATCTCTCGGATTGTATGAGAGATTTACAGGTAGTAGCGCAAACAACTGCTATTTGCATATATTTACTGCAACAAAAAGTTTTTGAAATCACATTACAAATGAATGCTCAATGCATATAATTCGTACGAAACGTACCTCAAGATTTAATCGGCCATATATAAGTTCAGCGATTGTACACGAACACTATTATTGAGGAAACACGCATAAAATAAACCAATAGTTGTGCATTATTAAGTATGATCGCGTGATTTAAAAACAAAAAAAATTGTGGAGGAGTTGTCTTCTAGAAAAAATTTTGAATTCCTAGCAATCAGAACTAGATTCACCATCCTAATCACATAGGCCACGATCCAGGACTAGATAATAAAATTAAATACACAGTTTTAACATTATGTAGGTGTAACGACAAAACGATTTATAAACTGGATTACGAATACACCAAACAATTAATTCTTTAAGCTTCCCCTTCGGCTAAATTACACACGGCAATTACCTAAAATGACTTGCTCGATTTTCCTGACATTTTTAAGATTCCAGATAATTCCCTTGAACTAGACTTCTGTCCCTGTTTATCAGACTGTGTAGTGTTCACATCGCTTAGCTGCGTTATCTATTCTTCAATCAGAGCACTATAAGGACCAAATGTTTGAAATTAAATCGTATCTACCATCACTCGATAACACTTCTGCTCCAAACTTTCTTAAATAAATGAATACCTTCAACGTAAACACTCTTAATATTGTTGCAAAATATCAGTTATCACTATTGTGCAGCTATTGGTAAATTACGTTAGCTTGTAGACTTACGTAAGAAAAATTTCGAACTTCTGTATCACTAAAGGAGCGGGAGGACCCTTCTTGATTCTTAGATTGAACCTTCCACCATCTGCCCTAACAAGGCCTTGCTTTGGCGGATACTTGTCCGACATGACGGACCTAGACATGGTACTATCAGAATCGTACGACGGTGGAGCTGCAGGTGTTGGCTGAGCATTGATACTTCTTCGAAGGCTGTTCAAATATTGCAAAAGTTAATATCTACGACTTGGCGTGGGTGTAATGAAGGAACCAATGACAATAAAGTAATCCAACTTACTTGAACGTGTTGTTGAATTTTAAGGAAGACTGGAGCTCCGGTTTCAATTTGACATTCTTTTAACATTGTCCGGGGTTGTAACTACCCGATTTTGCATAGCATTCACGATTGACCTGGTCTCGTCCAGGATTTTGAATGTTTCATCATACGGAGGGATAGGTTGCAAATCTGTAACAGTAGTTTTCGTACTTATTCATGAATATACAACAAACTGGTAACAAAATGTTCGTTTCATGGGAATATGTAATATAATCGTACTTACCTGGAACATGAGCCGACGCTTCGGTAGCCCATTTCTGAATCCATTCATTATTGTCGATCTCACTTAATTGAATACTACTAGTTCGTTCCTCTTGTACAAAGCTACCATCGTCATCATCTAATGTATACGTTCCATTATCACTTTTAACATCACTTGTAGTTTGTTCCACTACTAGTTCTACTGCTTCCACAACTAGCTGCTCAGGTGCGGCATCCACAATAGCAGGTAAAACTTCTGTTGATGGAATTTCTTCTTGATTATCATTACTACAGCTATTATTGTCATCCTCAGGAGCGTCATGGAAGTTTATCGTAAATGCAAGGGGTTTACTATATTTAACACCAGGTGTGGTGGACGAAGATGATGTCGATTCTAAACTTATATCTTTGGTTTCTACCACAGATCCTGCTGTTGCGGTGGGGATGCTACCTAAGTATAAATATTCCGCGTTCAATATATTAGAAGTAAGAAATTATTATTCAATAATTCAGGTTTGTAATGACCCCATGTACGTAAACATTATGCAGTGGGCCGTAGTCTGGTAAAAGTGAGTCAGAGATAGCCGCAACGATTACATCACAGCCAAATAATTACGGAACACCTGAAGAATAAATTTCCTTACCTAATAAATCAGTATATTTGGGAAGTTGATTCTGTTCATTCTTATCTCCTACCTCCTGCTCAATTGGCCACCAATGTGGAGTTCCGTATAATTGACTTTTACGTGAATTGTTGTTATATTCACCTACAAACATAAATAAACAGATTGCATTTCAGAACTGCACAATTTTTTTTTAAGAGCGTGAGTCAATTTCCCACAAGGTAGTTTCCTTACTGCATGATGATGTGGATCCGGACGAAGACTTGACATTATGCTTCCCACTACCATGTGGACTCTGCTCCTTGATCGGACTTGATGGAAAGGAGCAGGACCACTGACCACTATCCTCGGTTAAAGGTGGGGAAGCTGATGAATATTTATGCAGTTGTTGTTTCCGTTTCTGTAGAAAAACTAATCAAATGACTAGTAATTATCAGGTCATAATTTAAATTATATACAATTACCCCCCATTACCATCCTAATTGGCACAAAGCCAATTTAAGTTCAAAATCAATTCCAACAATAATAAACTTACGGCCATTGATGCGGACGATGAACCCGAACCTCCACCTCGTTGTTGTGGCACTTGTGCTGATGATTAATTTAGTTGGAAAGTAGCATCATGATTGGGGTTGGGAATTTTTCGCAGTTTTTATCATCAAAATTCCGCAAAAACCCAATTTTTATTTTCGTAAATTTCGCATTTTTTTTATTATTTTGCCCATTTCGTAATTTTCGTATTTTTTTTATCACATACTTTTAGTTGGAATTTTGCTTCTAAAATATTATGTTTTCGATCAAATATTTGATTGAATTGATAATAAGCAGTTTTAAGTGTTTAAAACATCGACTTTTGCTGACAATCATTCATGTTTCAAAAAAATTCTTGGTAAATATAAGCAAACACAAAAATATAAAAATTTGAATAATCTAATTAAACATTTAATTCAACCTAAACACATTTATAACGTGTGTTGCGTTGTTTTGTCTAAATTGCTGAAAAAAATAGTTATGGAATTCAAAACTATCACTGTAATACTTTAATCGAAATCTTGTGACAGTTAAAAATGCAGTTTTGTTCTAAAATTTAGTGTTAAATTTCACTGTATTGGCACTTAATTACGAAAATGAATTATTTTCAAAATCCTAGAACAGGTGTCAAATGTCTCTATTTTTTTAAATTAAATTGTTGAGTACAAATAAAATTGTGGAAAATTAGGCGAGAATTTCATTAACAAGTAGCTAAATTTTAAGTTTTTTTTCTTTATTTCGCAATTCTTTTTGCAATTTCATAATTTTTTTTTCTCCATTTCGTAAATTTCGCATTTTTCGCAAATTTCGTAAATTATTTTTTCAGTTTTCAAAAGTACAAGTGTTGGGGATAACATTTCACCTAGATGGGAATAATCTAGCGGCAATTTTTAATTATTTCGCGTTTTTCGCAAAGTCCTAAGCCTAATCATGATTATCCATTCTTCTATCATTTAAATCCCTATCTATACAAGCGCTGGTTGTTACTTCGACAATATACAACTAAATTATTCAGGATCACTCGGGATCCGACGAAGGTTCAAATCCCAAGTTGAATCAAACAAACACGCGTCCATAAATCTTTCCACATAATAGCTTAAATACCGTATAGAGTCTATTACTAGGACGTTAGCGTAAATTTGATTTACTAGTGTAGGTTTAACACTTTTGTGTTAGAATCCAGAACTAATCTGGAAATACATATTACGTCAGAGGATAAACACTAAACATAGAAAACGTTGTTTTGAAAAAATGTACTTTTTTTCCCTGAAACACTGGTTTCAGATAAGGTCGCCTTGTGCTCCGTCGCTACGGCATTTTCAGTTCGCGCTGCAAATAAACAGAAATGTGGCAAGGGACTTTCAATTTTTAATTCTAGAATCTACTTTGACAATAAATGCGGTATAATACAAAAGAAACAAATTATTTAACTAAAATCACTGTAACAATTTTTACTTTGTTAGCCGGAACACGACTCCTGGGCGGATGATTTGATAACATTGTCCTTTAAATCAATAGGATTTGGATTCCGTTCTAAAAAACAAAATTTGCCAAATAAATAGTGTTCATTGTTTCCAGAACAGCTCTGAGAATAAACCTTCTACATATCAGGGAAAACAAATTTAACTACGAAGCATTATTAAAATATTTTACTTTGTAGGCCGGAACACGACTTCCGGGTGGATGTTTTGATAACTTTGTCCTTCAAATCAATAGGATTTGGATTTCGTTCTAAAAATCCAAATTTGGGAAATAAATTCTGTTCATTGTTCCTGGAAATACTCTGGAAAATATTCTTGTACCCATAACGATAATAGTGAGTAGTGAGTTTAAAACATTAAAAAATATTTTACGATTGATTCTGGAAGATGACTGTCGGGTGGTGAAAAGGCTTTGCTTGACTTCGGTTATAGCCACAAATTCGTCCAAACTCAGCGGGGCGTCATTTATTGAACTCATTTTGTCAGCTTTTTCGTCAACATTTGAAAAAATACACATTGATTGGTTTTCAGAATTTGGTCTGGGGACTCTATTCGCTCTAATTTAAAACAAACTCAAGCAATTACATTTTTAATTGGCTTTCTCTAAAAAAGTCAACATCTACAATTTTGATAACTATTTTCGATACTATCCAGGACTCATAATTTAAAATATTTTAAAAGTAGTCTAACAAATGTAAATAATTACTTTCATCAATGAGTGCAGACGTATCGGATAATAATAATATAAAAGTTGTTTTCGGTTTTTCCGACCCAACGTAAGAATCTACTATGTCCATTTTGTGTAAAATTAAATAGTCAAATGTAAGTAGTATAGAGGCTTGACTCATGATCCACAACTAAGTGTACAACTAGAGCCGAGACATGTTAAGTCTTCGCGCCTCTGGTTATTGATTATACAAGCAAGTTCATTGTATTTCTCATTTTTGTACCAAAAACCTCTCTTGGCATAACATATAATAAAATTTTCAATATTCACACCAAAAAGCTCTCTAGCATTATAATAAAATTTATGTTTCCATCTGACGGAGCAATTGGAGGTCTTTGAAACGAAATACTAGGCCGCCCTCGTTATCTCACGCATGACTGCTTAAGCACATAAATGCAAATGCGCAAGGTTACTCATAAAGTATCTACACATGAATTTCTAGATGCTTTGTAGCGGTAGAAAACTATATATCTTTTTTTTATTCAGTCAAAACTTGATTGCTATTGCTAAAGGTTCTATGCAGTTTTAGTACGAAAATGGCTGCTGGTTGCAAAATTGGAGCAATGACGTGCTTTCTGACTGAAAGAGTTTATTGGTTTAATATAGCTGCTTAGGTTCACAATCATTGGCCGGATTAGGAAGTTACCCGAAATCGGTGCCGTGTGTTTGTGAAAGCCGTTCAGCTATATCTGCAGTTGTACTTACTTCGAAATCATATACCGGTAGAGCAGAACAATGAAATAGTTCTTCACGGGCAAGATGTTTTTAAACAGCTATTGCAAATAATTCAGGATTTGGACGCTACTATTCTAACCGAAGGTATTGGGAATATGCGGTACAACATCGTGGATGCCAGAGCCAGAACAAATTCAGCAATGGTGAGAGCTTATGGCATCATCAGCAGCTATAGGATCCCCGTTCAAATGTAAGTTATTTTAGAAACCAAATTGGTACTTTTATTAACGTTATAGTACTCAAAATTAACAGCCGAAATAGTAAAAATGCTACATATGCTGTTGAGGTGCCTTTTACTGTTTATCTGATAAATTTATATAACTGATGCTAATTTTTAATAATTTTTAAAATTAATTTCTAATTCAGCGTTGACCATATATTAATTACTATTTCCCACGCTTCAAATCCGACTTAAGTATACTTTAGTGTGTCAATTTTAAATTACTTTCTTTTTAAATTCGTGAAGTTCTACTGACTTGAGGGTCTACAACATTGTTTATAATGTTGTAATTTAAATATTCGAAATAAGGAAGTAGGAATGAGGCGTGTGATAATTAAATCAAAGTAAGCCAATCCGTTAGAACGAGTAAACATATTTGTAAAACTCCGCTCATTTGAGAACAGGAAATCCCTTACTGAGCCATAATATATTTGTTATGTCGGTTGTCACGAAAGCCTAAAGTGTAATACCACTTCTCAACTGGGATTGTTGCCTTATTTGATTTCAATATGAGTCCATTGGCCTACACTTCGTGTACAGAATTTTAGTTATCATTCATGAGTATTTCTTCACTCGTTGACTTCTCTGCCAAGTAGGTTAATGGCCGTTACGGTAGTTTCTAGTTTCCCAAGCTGTATACAAATAAATTCAAAGAAATGTATTGCCTTTTGCTGCGAGAGCATGCCAATTTCTCTTCCGCATTTGTCGCTTTGGCAACTTCCCAACTATCCCGTACGCTTTTGTTACACACCCTATGACTCCACACGAGTCCTGACTTGTTATGCGAGCTCGTTAATGTAATTCCTGCGTGTGCCAAAAGTTTCTCCTGGTAGCAACACGCATCTTGTCTACTGATTTTTTTTGTAGAGTGTGGCAGTTTTCCCAATCCTTCACGCCAGGATTTTTTGTATTTTGCTATTTTATGTTTCTTTTTTGAGGTCGTCGTGCCTATGACCGACTAACTACTTCTTTATTCTGTGTTTATTATCGTTTCTCTTTACTGTGCCTTTTTCCTCGCCGCTCTTTCTCCTTATGGAGTTTAAATGTCTTTATTAAGATGCTAATAATTTCCGTGCAAAATGAACTAATGTTTTTATATGAATAGCGATTGGTACTATACCTGATTTCTTATTATTTTTTTCCCAAAATACCTTTTGCAATATTGAGAACCATATTATTAGTTATAGAGCGGTTAATAATATATTTAAAGCTTTTTCTGACTTAAAAATCAAGTAAAATTTAAATGTTACATCTTTGCGTTTTTGCTACGTATTTTATTATTATTGTTTTTGAATTTTATGTAGATTTATAATCCAAGCTTATTCACAAATATATCCTGAATTTTCTGGGCCAATTACAATAAGTTTTTAAATTACACGGCCTGGAATACAAAATTTTTTGATTTTAATTTGTACATAAAAATGACAATTATTTTTAAAAGGAATTGTTGAAGAATATATTTTTTTGAAGATCAGGTTTGAAGTTCAATATAAATGTCGTGGATTC
Organism: Lipothrix lubbocki; assembly: GCA_034696945.1. Lineage (NCBI taxonomy): Eukaryota > Metazoa > Arthropoda > Collembola > Symphypleona > Sminthuridae > Lipothrix > Lipothrix lubbocki. Next base: position 13,630 of record JAQGAK010003678.1, read on the forward strand.
GCCTTGATAAAAATAATTTTATTTAAATTGTGTGAATCTGAATGGTATGTTTAATGTAATATTATGTTGTATTATTATTATATATTTTTGTAAGCAGTTGTTAAGCGGAGAATAATTACATGAGCCTGCCAATGCACCAATTTATTATGGCACCTCCGCCCCGAGATTATTATTATTTAATAAATCCGGGACGAAGGGCCTAGGAGGGATGTTTGTCCTTCATTTGCTTCTCGGGTTCCTACCCATGAAATTATCATCCCTTAACATCTTGGTGAAGGGACCTAGACTTTGTTCACTATGTTATACGCATTGTGGTAGATTTATGTTAGCCCGTAGGGATGGGGAATTACAGCAATACGCTAGCTACGGCCTTAAAAATTATAGAGTAATTAGTAATTATGGGTTTTACTTACATGCTTGCCTTGTTCGTGGAAATTTTACAACGATGAACCAATACGGTAATTTTTAAACTCCTCGATAATAGACAGTAGTTTGGGAACAAGTACAGTCCACTCTCGCTATAAGAGCACACTATAAAACCACCAAAAAGTGCCGTTATAACGTTATGCTGTTATAAAGGGGAAACACTAAAAACTGTTTAAATGAGCTTTAAAATGCGGTAATATATAAAAGCTGTATTTTGACAGACATTATTTAGTTTTTAG
>JAQGAK010003679.1:0-14293 GCA_034696945.1 Lipothrix lubbocki
ACCTTTTTTGCCATGTCAATTTATGCCACATTTATGCCATTTATGTCATGCCACCTTTATGCCACCCGTGCAACCCTAGCCAAAATAATCCCCTAAAAGCGCAAAGTTTTAATATTGTTGGCATATTCAAAAATACGCATGCAAAATATGCATAAGAGCTCTCTCTATAAGAGAATTTCTATAAAAGAGAACTATTTTGGTAATTTGTAGAGTTTTTTTATAGCGAGAGATCAGTGTATTAGTTCAATAAACTTAAGTTCTGTAATCCTTGACGGATTTGAATAAACTCTTTGTTCAGCATTCGCAATAAAATTCTCTTAAAGGATCTCCATGTTGTTTAATGCTAACTATGGCCGATCTGTGTGTAATAATTATTTTGTATAGAGGGAGCTATTATGCACACAACTATGTATGATGTGTTGGCCCAATTTGGTCTCTTACAGAGAGTAGTCTCTTATATGGAGATCTCTTATAGCGAGAGTCTGGTGTATTAATTAATACTTCTGCCAAAGGTCTCACTGGTATTCGGTAGGTTTCACGTTGACAAATTTCAAAATCGTCATTGGTGGGGTTGCTTGGAAAATAATATACTGATGCGGTATTCGAAATGCTTTGTTGATGCTATACGAATAAGGGAAACTAGATTTATAATTACCAGGATCAATTATTTAACTCTTTACTCTCAGTCTTACATTTAGTTATACTCCATGTTCTTAGAAAATGTTATTCCTATTGATTGATCAGTACCATCTCATGGTCCTTCCTTTAGTAAAACAAGTATCTTTTACAATATCTATACAAAACATACAAATAAAAATAAAGCAAAGAACCTGAAAAGGAAAGTTGCTCGTGTGCCTCAAAATTTTAACACAGGAATATATCCTTTGAATTGTAGAATATGTTTTGTTTATAAAAATTAATCCGTGTATTATGGAATCGTCAACGGAATTCTATTTTCTATCTTCTACCATAAAAACCTTTGTTTTTCCAAATTACGTAATTGTCGACGTAGACGGACCCCCAATAATTCATTCGAAAGGTCCCGAAATCGTCAGAACAGATTTTGGACCAAATTTACAATTTTCAAAATTTGGACCCGTTTTTGGTGAGAAATTTCAATATTTTGACAACATATAATTTTTCCATTAACATTTTTGAATAGTCGCAGCCAATGAACTGCGCTTTGAATTAAATATGTAATTTTGCATTTTAACCCGAAGTACAATATTCATATTTTTCTTTGCAACGACGATACATTGATTTTAAACTGCTGCCCTTAATAGAAACCGTCTGAATAAATTATTTTATTTAAATATAAATGTGATTACATTTCTTAGCACTTTTATTTTGCAATACTTTCTAAAAACGAAATCATAACAAATAGTGAAAAATGATGACAATAATATTCCAAACGGGCATTTTTAGGAATTCTAAGCGCGCGGCAACTTTAGGAACTCAATCTCCCAAAATCGCGTTGCAAACATTCCGGCTCGAGACTGTTTATAATTGATTGACGTGAAAGGTTCCAAATGCTCCAGCCGGAAGCCTCCAGGCCAAACACCACTGGTGCATTCAAGAAAACAGGGCCGGTGAACTGTCAGGCGGAACTTAAACCCTGGCAGGTGTTTGCAGATTAGCTTGGCTATTCCGCCCGAGACCAAAAACATTCCTGGTGCTTGATCACTGTAGCAACGATTTTCTCCAGCGTCATTAATTTGGTAAGCGCAAATTGTTTCGCCTTGAATATTAATTTCTCCTAGACCTGCAGAAAAAATTAAATGAAAATGAAATTTTGATTGAATAAAACCAAAAGAAACTTTTTTTAACGAGTTTCATTTGTTCGTTGCATAAAAAAACTAGGGATTAATGGTTTGTGGCACAATATAGACGTCTGGTAAATCAGAAGATGCTCCAAATTCACGCCCCCGAGACGATTCTGTATTTCAGAAATATTTTCCCCGAATAAATGATCCAAACAGAAAAACTTGAGGTCGAAGGATCCGATCGAGAGTATTTTCAATGACTGAAGATTCTCGACGTCGCCCAGCAATTTTCCAAATAAACGGTCAGCGCTGTCATATGTAAATCCCATGCTGCGTGTCAAAGTCAGTTCTCGGACATTATTAAATAAATGTAGCCAATGGATGGCTTTCTCCACGGAAAGTACGCAATCCATGCTCGTCGATAAGGTTAATCGTTCTACGCGGTCAAATCGCAGAGGGCCAACTATGGCATTTTGCGGACTGTTGAAAGCGGAATTGTATTTAAGCGTCCCCACGAACTGCAGATGAACCTCGTGCAATTTAGGGAACACCGCATAGATGTCAACGTTGGTGAACCAGTCGAAGGCATCTTCATTAACTGAACACTGTATCACTAGCGTTTTTAGAGCGGGAAACTCATTTCGTATTTCATTTTCATTTTCTACATCTTAATTGTTCACCAGTAGAGTCAATATTACCGATGAGCACGTGAGTTTGACCAAGGAGGCCGAAACTTTCGTCCCGAGTTGGGTAACATTTTCCGGGATAACATCACTGGAATAGTACATAGCTCCTCTTCACATTCCAAACTTGGATATATATTCGGACGAAACTCTTCAAGGAATTCCAGGATTTTCGTTAATGCTGACGTGTATGTCTTTAAATCAGTGATTGCAGGGCGGGGAAAGTCCGGCAGAAGTTCCTTGTACACAGGGTCGTGAGCGAAGTGAGTAATTGTTTTCACAGTTGGCGCCGCAATAGGAATATTCCTTGCATGAGACAATTGATTTGTCATGCCGAAGACCTTCAAAGTTAGAAATGTCTTCAGATTTCCGTTGTCTTGGACATTATCCCATAGCAAATATCGAATTAGGTTAGAATTCACGGAGCAATCATTTCCCAAATCTAGTTCCAAGACCTTCTCCGAACTTGTTTGGAGCCAGTGTTTAATGAAGCATGCAAAGGGGCAGTAGCGCCTCAGGTAATTGTACACACGGAAATATTTAAATTGGAATTTATTTAGGATGTGACCAAATAGCTGTGGAAGTTTGTCCATAACCCATTGCTCTTGTGCTGGGTCCCATTCCCGGTTATTCCTAACTAACTTCTCCTTTTGTAAGCAATTGAGACACCCAGCATGGAAATGCGAGTAATACAAATTGGAGTTAGCCAGGAGCTGAATCCCATTGAAATTAATGTGATCGTCCAGGATGGTCCCCGGACTTTCTTCCAACAGCTCATTAAACTTCGCCAGCGTTCTGCACGGGCTGTCATTGTCAATGTAAATGTACACGGCGCGCTTAATATTGTTCGCCCTTAAGGTCTCCCGCGATTTGGCATGCCATGCCCGGCTCACCAGCGCATCTCGGATAATGTCCTGGGTGGGCAAATTTCTCCAAATCTGGTCGACGAGCTTTATTTATAAAGGTAGAAGTACATTTTCAGATTTTAATCATTTTGTGTTTTCAAAATGAAACATATGTACGTATGTATACGCCGGACCCTCGATATAAGAGATCTCCATATAAGACAACTCTTGCTTTAAGAAATTCAATGTGTTTACATCTAATTATACACCTACTCTCACTATAAGAGATCTCCATATAAGAGAACTCACTCTAGAAGAGATTCCCTAGTTCCACATATCATACATAGTTATATGCATACTAGCTCTCTCTAGAAGAGAATTCCTATATAAGAGACTGATTTTCGTGATTTATAGCCTTCTCTTATAGCGAGAGTTCAGTGAATTAATTAACAATAATTATTATTAATTTCCTCTATTATCCTTTAAATACAAAAATCATTACCATAAATGATTCGAAAACACTTGTTCTTTTGGAGTAACCCCAAGTTTAGTAGTACTGTTTAGTTGGAGTTTACTCTCCTTAAGAATACTGTTTGTCTTTGAAGAATTGTTTATCGTTCTGTTTTGACAAATTTCTGATGATGCCAACGAATGTTGTAAACGATTGTAGTTTAATTTAATTTTATTTTACTTTTTTATAAATTTTTTGGCAAATATTGTGACAGCTACGAGACTGGATTTGCAGTGGGACAGAGATCGTATACATTCACTGAAGGTTCACGATTTATGACTGAATTGGGAAAAATACGTACAAGCCTGTGAATTTTAGTGACTTTGCCTGAAGCAAAAAGTATTTTTAGTTGTTATTGAAGGGTTATGATATATATGATATATGTATTATATAGTTTGCCGTAGCGTGTCCAAAGCAGAATTTGGGTATAAACGTGAGTGTTTTTGACCTCGGACAAATTATTCTTCAGAAAATATTTTTAGCCTTTGTTAGTTGTGGTGCCTTGTGTATCCATTTCCAAGTATGCAAGTTACATACTTGAACAAACATACAGACGGAAAGTATCCCACAGCGAATAATATTTTAACCGCCTTGAATCAGGATGTACGTATGTGGAATTCATAATTGGTGTCAATTATAAAAGCAAGTTGTATTGCAAAAATTGTCATGTCATAACTAAAGTCATTAGTCCTGTACATTTTGCACACAGCACTGATTACAAAACACGTCCAATTCGGACCAGGTGGCAAATAAGGATATCCATTTTGTATGTACACCCCACGATCGCTACAAGAGATGTCCGTATAAGAGAACTCTCTCTGTAAAAGATTCTTCAGGTCCACATATCATACGTAGTTACACTGAACTCTCTCTATAAGAGAACGCTATAATCGCCAAAATCAGTCTCTTATATAAAAATTCTTTTATAGAGAGAGCTCATATGCATATTACTATGCAGGATATGCGGGCTCTAAAAGGATCTCTTACAGACAGAGTTCTGTTATGAGATCTCTTATAGCGAGAGTCTGGTGTATATGCACATCAACCCTCTTTATAAGGGAATTCCTATATAAGAGACTAATTCTGGTGATTTATAGCGTTCTCTTATAGCGAAAGTTCAGTGTAATGGTGATTCTACTTGCAATATCGATGAAAGGTGGATGTTCGAAACATTGTTTTCTACAAATATTGCTGCCAATTACAAGCGGGTCAAATTTAGGAATTCAATCACCCAAACGCGCGTCACGAACAGTCCAGCTCGGGATTGAATATAATTGATTGACGCGAAAGGTTCCAAATGTTCCAGACGAAATCCCCCGGGCCAAAAACTGCTGGTGCATTTGGGCATGCAGGGTTCGCTCATTGTCAGGCAGAATCTAAAACCTGGCCGTTGCTCACAAATATTCTTAGCTACTCCGTCCGAGACCAAGAACGTCCCTGGAGCTTGATCACTGTAGCATCGACATGCTCTATCATTATTAATTCTGGGGGTGCAAACTTTGATCCCTTGAATATTAATTTGCTCCAGACCTAGAAGTATTTACGTAGAATAAAGTTTATAGATTGCATGAATCAACTATTTACCATGGGAATTGAACAGAATGAATGATTTAATTAAAAATACCAAAAGTATTAATTTTAAACGAACTTTTGTGGTGCAAAATTGACGACTGGTAAACAAGCAGATGTTCCAAACTCAATCCTTCCAGCCGAGCCTTTATTTCGGATATATTTTCCAAAAACAAATGGTCCAAGCAGAAATATTTGAGACTAATCGGTCCGATGGTAAGGATTTTTAAAAACTGAAGATTCCCGATCTCGTTGAGCACATTTGCGAACAAACGGTCATCACAAGTGTATTTAAATCGCATGCCCGCCAAATTCAGATGTCGTACATTCTTGAATAAATTTAGCCAAGCGATGCTTTGATTGCCCACGGAATGCGGGGAATCCCAACTTTTGAGACTAAGACATTTTACTTGGTAGAATCTTGCCTCATCTCCAATGAACACATTCTCCGGACCATTGACAGCGGAATCGAATTTCTGCGTCGTTTTGTGGAACTCTAAATCCACCTGATTCAATTTTGGAAAAACTTTCCGGATGTTGATGGAGTTCAACCAGTCGAAGGCGCTTGTCATTTCATCCGCAAAGCTCTGCAGAACCAACGTCTGTAATGCGGGAAAGGAGTTTTGCATAATATTTTCATTGTCAACTTCCGTTCTAATCGTCAGGAGAGTCAGGATTAGCGGGGAGCACTTGAGTTTCATCAAGGACACCCGAGCAATTCTCCCAAGTTGGAAAAAGTCTTCCTGGACAAGTTTTGACGGATTGAAATTCCCGCTCAAATGTAAAACTTCCACGTTCGGGTGGAATTCCTCCATGAATTTAAGCAGATTCGGGATGGATGGCAATGACGACGAGGAGTATCCCACCAAAGAAGTAATTGCATGACGAGGGAAATCGGCGGAAAGTTGATTGAACGAGGGGTCGTAAAAGAAGTGAATAATCTTTTTCAAAGATGGAGCCACAATTGGGAAATTGGTGTGCTGGTGGGACGAGAAATAAGTGGCTCCAAAGACTTCTAAATTGGGAAATTCCACAAGATTTTCGTTTTGTTGGATATTTTCTTGTATTAGGTAATAATTGACAGACTTCTCATGGCCAAAATCAAGCTCCAAGATGTTCTCCCGCCCTGTCCGGAGCAAGTATTTCATTAGGCATGCAAAGGGGCAGTAGCGCGTCAGATAATTGTGGATTCGGAAGTATTTAAACTGAAATTTTTCAAGGATGTGGCCAAACAATTGTGGAAGTTTGTCCATAACCAATTGCTCTTGGGCCGCGTCCCATGCTCCATCCCACGGTGGATTTTCTTCTTCTTCAACGACCAAATTTTTCTTTAAACAATTGAGGCAATGACGTGTAAAATAAATCGAAGGGTTTGCCAGGAGCTGAATTCCATTGAAATTCATGTGATGGCTCAGGACTGTGCCCTGACTGGTTTCTTCCAAGAAAGCGTTAAACTTCGCAAGCGTGTTGCACGGACTGTCGTTGTCAATATAAACGTAAACGGCGCGCTTCCTATTGCTCGCTCTTAAGGTCTCCCGCGATTTGGCATGCCATGCCCGGCTGACCAATGCAGTTCTAATAACGTCCTGGGTGGACAAATGTTTCCAAATTCGATCGACGAGCTAGAAATTGATTTTTGTACGGAATGCACATGTGAATTTGTAATAACTATAGACGTAAATTTAATTATGCAGAAAATTTTTATAAACAAAATAGTTTAAGCATTGCCGAATACAAATTTTACACAATTGGTACAAATATGCCACCTACCACATTATCCGAAAACACTTGTTCTTCTGGAGTTTCGCCGCTAAGCGGAAGTTGGGTTTCATCCTCATGAATTTCGTTTACGTTTGAATTGTTCATGACACTGTTTTAATATATTTTTGATGTCAATGTTGAAAATTTATTACACGTGAAAATCGTAAATATAAATAGTATGTAACGTCCACGGTAAAGTTGCTTTTAAAGAGTATAAGTAAAAGCAAAGGTAAATTTTGGGAGGAGATACCTCATCGCTGAAGACTGTTTGCTGTGGGGATGACTGAAAGGTAATGGTGGAAAAAGTAGAAATTTTGTCAAGGTATGTATATGCTGGATGGATATACAGTACATATGTATATACCAATCCGTGGTATATATTGATGGCAAAGTATTTAAAAGTACCAATTGCTGTGTTGAAGTTGAAGGGATGGAAATCAACATACTTTGAGATCCTTGCCGACGATATCTATTTATGTATTACCCTTGAGCTTCATTGACACTTCTTAAAGCAGAGGCATTTTTACTAACGATTCACCTTCTCGTTCTAGGAGTAGCGTGTATAAATAAGGATTTAGAAAGTGTGAATAGACCATCGGGTATTTTTGCTCTTGGACGAGTTCAATTTTGGAACTGCTGCTCAACGTCAGCAAGCAAGTATATACTAATATTTTTACTTTGGGTTAAGATACTGTTGGTGGAGATGAACAATGGGCCATCTTCATTTTCACCTAAAGGCAAGATATGAAAGGCAGGTATGTAGATGCATATAACCCATTTTACAACTCTACTGACAATTTATGTGTGCACCTTATCTACGATAAATTTTACTCGAATCCAAACAATGGGTTTTGTGTACACCGGACTCTCGCTAAAAGAGATCTCCATATAAGAGAACCCTCTCTGTAAGAGATCCTTTGGGCCCACATATCATACATACTTATATGCTTGCTAGCTCTCCCTATAAGAGAATTCCTATATAAGAGACTGATTTTGGTGATTTATAGCCTTCTCTTATATCGAGAGTTCAGTGTATAACCGTTGAAGTTCCACCACTGACAGAGTCGTCAGCAATCTCTCTGGATAGCATTTACATATCGTTAGCGAAACATCAGGACACACTAAAACGACGTGTCCCTATTTCCAAGACGAAGATATACTAAACGACTTTCGTGAAAAAACGGAAAAGCAAAATTTTAGAAACTGAATTGTAGTATATGTAGTTTTGGCAAATGGAAAATGCCCTCGTGTTTCTGCCTTCCCTGCTGAAAATGCTTTGCCCACTTGGCAAATGCCCTAAAAATCTGCCCATGACAGAAAATTGAAAATGCCTAATTTTTAGGCAAAAAACTGGGTATTTGTGGCAGAAATGTGGGCATTTGGGGCATTTTTCCACTTTTTTCAAAAAATGCACAAATAAATAAAATTGTACAAAAGACATACTATCGTCAATAAACTGGTAACAATTAGTAATAATAATCAAACATGTTTGAAATAATTGGAATACGTGGTTTCTTATGATCCGAAGTTTATTAGCCAAGCTTTCGTTCACTAGCTGTGAACATCCTCAGGGCAGTAACACGAATGGGACATACAGCATAATATTTGAAAAAACATTTTTGAAAAAAAATGTTATTTTAGAGATTAGTAAAATTTCATTTTTTGAAAAACTAAACTATAATAATTTCAAGTTTGGAATAATCGGCTTCCATGCGTTGCTTAGTGAAAAACCAGAATTAAGGTTCATTAAAGGAGCTGTTGATTGTTGTATTGCCAGACCTTCCTTAATTTTTCTTAAACGTTGTTTTCTTTCAGGAATGATGATTTTGGCACTATCCCAGTCAATGGTATGTTCCTTATTTCTAGCTATATGACGAAACATTGCGGATTCTTTGTGCTCTCGTCGTCTCACGTAACCTTTGTGCTCCTCGATTCTTGTCGTTAGCTGCCGTCCCGATTCTCCTATGTACAATGCTGGACATGAGTTACAGGCGATTTGGTATACTCCGGGCGTCTCCTTCTCTTCTCTGTCCTTAATAGATTGCAGCATATGTAGAACTTTCACACCCGGTGTGAAAGTTACTTTCCATTGTAGTTTCCGCCTCAAAATTCCAGCAATTTTATTGGAAATATTTCCAACGTAGGGGATGGGCACCCAAGGATCTTGATTAATTTCTGCGTTGTCTATAGGTGCTGTAGATTGTAGACGGCAGAATTTTTGGCGCATTCTATTGATTCGGTCATTTATGAATTTTAGGGGGTAACAGTTTTCTTGAAGGGATTAGCGTATGTGATCAAGTTCACTTTCAAGGTAATGAGGATGGCAAACTGAGAAAGCCCGGTGAACCAATTTTTTATTCTTTACCTTACTTGTCATCTAGTCTCATAGTTATCGGTTTTTATTCTGGCAAAATAGATACATGGAAGTGAAGAAATGCTGATTTGCTGCTGAAAATACATTACTCCCGACGTTAGTGTACGAAATAAATTGATCCGGTTTTAAATTATGTACCAGCTGTTATCAATCAACTGTTGTACATAGCATCAAATTATATATGTCATTGAAGTTATTTAAATAAAAATTTAACTTGCTGTGCGTAAGCGGTGAGCAATGAGAGCGGTGGGATTTATCAACATGTTTAATAGTTTATTTATTAATAATTATTAATGTAATAATTATTAAATAAAATAACAAATTTTTTTAAATAATTTATACATATAACAATAAAACAATTTAACAACGTTAATAATTTATAAATAATAATAGTTTAATAACTATAGTTTTCGTTCATAATAGGAATAAGATATTTTTTCTGCCTGCAGAATTTACATTGCTTGAACAAGATCAAATTATATACATTAATAAAAAGTACATACATATATTTAAACTTTGCATTTCCATATACACATACATATTCAAGAATAATTATTCTTATTCATAGAGGAAATAAATTGTACCACAGCAAAATACCTCCACTACAAAGGACAATCCGCTAACTATAGTTAACCAGTAATAAATTCGGAAAATGGTTTGTGCAAAATTAGATCTGAATTCCAGAATTCGAAAAGTAGGTCTATCCGTCAGAAGTTTCCCTAAAGAGTATCTGGATGTCTGTATTGAATTCCACCTTTCCCGAGCGCGGTGAAGAATCCCGGTCGTCATGAGTTTGAGTAAAAATTCGTAGAATCTATTTCCTTTAAATTTCTTAAATATCCATCCATAGCAACTTTCAAATATGGATTCCTCCGCCAATACAAACGGTGTCGTTCTTAAAGAACGGCGACGACGAGCAGGAACGGGAAAATTCATGATCTGGCTCTTCCACTCCATATAAGCAATGTTGTTGCACTCAGACACAATGTCTTCCATGGTTTGATTCGGAAATTCAGGGGGAACACCCAGGCCTTGAAATATCTTCAGAGAAGCGTTCATTGTCTTGTGAACGCTTGGGAGCCTTGTCGTAAGTACCAATTTAGACAGCGTCATGTGTTCAAATGAAATAAGATGGAACAAGGGCGCTTGGTGCAGCAGCAAAAAGTCTCGGAACGGAAATGCAGATTTATACCTTTGATAATGAGGATAATTAATATTTTCATATTCCGCTGCAACACTTTCATTCCTCAAATCTCTGGTTAGATTGGCATCCATGGAAATCACTAAATCCATAGAAGTTAAATTGTCAAAGTGGGTGAGGCCAGACACAGAGAACGGCATTGCCAAATCCGACGTAATGATCCCCTTGTAGGCGTTACTGAGCACAACACCAGTTAGTAACCAGCCAGAAATTGCAAGTTTCACCCGAGTGCTTTTGCTTTCCACATCAATATTTTCCAACAAGGACCTCATGGGTAGAAGAAATACTTGGATTCGTGCAGACCAATAAACCGTTTTTGAAATTTCCTGCAACGCCATTCCAGTAAGAATTGCAGAAAGCGTTATTGTCACCCAAATAGCCAAATCAAAGGGTTTGGCATAAAAGTTGTAGTTTAAGGATTGTTTAACTCTCGAACAGGACAAGAATGTAATGCCGTCGTTATACAGTGGCAAAAACAAAGCTAATAAGAAATTTGACCTGGGATGAGATTGAGCAAACACCCCAAGTTGCACAGCTTTAACGGGGAAAAGATTGGATGCAACTCTGGGTGGGATAGAAACATTTGAATAATGCTGGATTGCAATGGACCAAACAATGAATTTCCAATTTCTGAGCGTTATTGTTTTCGTCGTAAATATTCCTTTCCCCTGGAGTTTAATATCCTCAGGGGTATTATCCGGATCCCACTCTCTATCCGCTTGATAGAAGTACGCGGCATGTCGAAGGAAGAAACTTTCAAATGTTCTATCTAACAAACGCCGGAATCGGGAGGGATTTGATTTGAAAACTTTCCAACCAAACAACTTTACTTTTGTATTTTCACCACTGCAGATCACACAAAGAATTTTCCAAAACTTAATTTCAAAATGGCCTTGCTGAGTTTGTTTTTCTACGTTATGTTTTGTTACGTTTGTCCTTACAATGATAATGACGTTAAACCAGGCAAAATCAATAAACTGATGAACGTCATTAGAGAAACCCATAACTTGTTTGGTGCATTTCTGATTGAAATTCCGGGTGATAGCCAAGGAAATGTAATTTGTGGAGGAATAGAAAAACATCGTAGGGATCCATTTGTTTACATGGGGCCAGCAATTTTTATTGGAATGTGCTGGGAAGGGCGGACGAAATACAAGAGTGGACGTGCACAGGACATATTTACCAACGTAAATTTCATGGAATTTGTATCTTACAGTAAATTCATTAGCAATCGCGTAAAATTTCGTTGTGGACAATCGAATCGGGTATTTCACATCCGCCAAATTATCCACGCATACATCAATAGTGATGAGCAGTTGATGACAATCCGAGTACACTTCTTGCCAATCGGTTATATCCCTGAAAATAGCTCTGTTCTTGCACTTGGAAATATATTTGGATTGTGTTTGGTGTTCGAAGAAAATCATTGTTAATACGATCCATAAATAAAACATGGTGAATAAATTATTTGCTTCTGATACAAATTTATTTCCAGGGCAGGGTAAATCTGCTGCCGTTAAGAGGAGTCAGCTCGAAAAGAAGACGACCGTTGTTGCGAGTCACAACTGTGTAAATCAATAAATTCCTACACTGACTAATTTTTCAAACCTAAATAAAATTGCGGATCAAGTAATTTGTTAACTAGTAGAGCTTGCATGTACGATTGCGTGCAAACATATTCAATAAAACCTAATGGCATCCGAAGGCTTCAAATTTGAATACTACCCTAGACGCCACGTAAGATCCCATGGATAATTTACAAATGCTTTAAATGGAATTTGGCAGACATAGCGTTTAAGTGTAATTAAAATGTTTGCCTAATACACCGGAATTTCCCTATAAGAGATCTCCAAATAAGAGAACTCTCTATGTAAAAGATTCATTGGCCTCGCATATCATACTTAGTTATATGCAAATTAGCTGTCTCTATAAGAGAATTTGTTTATAAGAGACTAATTCTGGTGATTTATACCATTCTCTTATAGCGAGGGTTCAGCGTACACCGGAATTCCGCTATAAGAGATTTCCATATAAGAGAACTTTCTCTGTAGAAGATTCATTAAGCTCGCATATCATACGTAATTATGTACATAACAGCTCTCTATATAAGATAATGTCTTTAAACGAGACTAATGTTTTCGAGTTATAGCGCGCTCTTATAACGAGAGTCCAGTGTAGAAAAACTAACTTAATCCTCTAACAAGGTCTAAATTAAATATGCTTCCAATCTACACACGAAATAGACAACTCTCACAACGATGTGTAATAATTAATAACTGGTTTTACAATAATTTTGTTTTTCAGAATAAGTTTAAATTAAACTTTTGGGCGAATACAGTGAGAAAAGTTGCCAGGAGGTTTCAAAATAAAAATATTGAAAAAAATTATTTCCAACTATGCATGACATGACATTAATTTCGTTTTAAACGGGTAACAAATTGTAGAGATGGGACAAGTTGAATTTAAAAACATGAACAAGCAACTGCGAACAAGTTACATATCGATTTTTTGACTGAAAACAACCCAATGTTTTTAAATGGGCGAGGTTTTAGACACCATGGATATCCTGGCCTGTCGTGAAGCGATGAATAAATTTATTGGTGATTTATAAAATATACTGATGATTTAATTGAGCTACAGGTGATTTAATTGAGCTACAGGTGATTTAATTGAGCTACAGGTGATTTATTAAATTTACAGGTGATTTTTTAAATTTACTGGTGATTTATTAAATTTACAGGTGATTTTTTAAATTTACTGGTGATTTAATAAATTTACTGGTGATTTATTAAATTTACTGGTGATTTATTGAATTTACTGGTGATTTATTAAATTTACTGGTCATTTATTAAATTTACGGGTGATTTATTGAATTTACTGGTGATTTATTAAATTTACTAGTGATTTATTAAATTTACTGGTGATTTATTAAATTTACAAATGATTTATTAAATTTACAATTGATTTAATAAATTTACAAATGATTTAATAAATTTACAAATGATTTAATAAATTTACAAATGATTTATTAAATTTACAAATGATTTAATAAATTTATTGGTGATTTAATAAATTTATTGGTGATTTATTAAATTAATTGGTGATTTATTTATTGGTGATTTATTAAATTTACGGGTGATTTATTAAATTTACTGCAATTTTGAATTATTTTTACTGCTGATTTATTTAATTTACTGCAATTGTGATTTATTTTTACTGCCAATGCTAGTAAATTAATGCAAGTTTGTTGGGAGCCTAAAATTAATGTGACTGAAATTATTGTTACTGACAAGATAAACATCGACACAATCCCTGACAACACGGATATCAAAGAAATATCTCGAATGATTCTCAATGTTTGAAAACAAAACATCTGAACTGACGGTGGTAACAAAGCTTTAAACGCCACCATGTCATCCTGGATAACATCTGATTAAAAGTTACTTAGTGTAATATCGTAATTAATTAAATTTGATGTTTTCAATTAGTGACTTGACAGTTAAATATTTTTTATCACATGCTAACATGCCCCAATAGTAACATAATTTAAATTCATACAGCACTCTCATAATTAAACCCCATAAAC
>JAQGAK010003680.1:0-14293 GCA_034696945.1 Lipothrix lubbocki
GAATAATTATTTTTGTCATCTTTTCAACTTACTATCTTCTCCTTTAGCCTGCAGAGCTTGGTAAGCTGCATTTCTTCGTTGTGCATGTTGCCATTGAGTTTGAATCTGCCAAAATTCATCAAAAATTCCATAATTTTTTAAAAATTCTTAAAACATTTAATAAAATTCTTCAAATATTTCATTTTTTTTAAATTCTTAAAATATTTAATATCTAATTTTTTTTAAATTCTTAAAATATTTAATTTTTTTAAATCCTTAAAATATTTAATATTTAATTTTTATTAAATTCTTAAAATATTTAATTTTTTTAAATTCTTAAAATATTTAATTAAAATTCGTGAAACATTTCGTGTTTATTTAAAATTCCTAGAATATTTTATAGTTTTTTTAAATTGTAGAATCTCCAAGCAAATGTATTTGTCTCGCTGTTATTACCTGTTCTGGGACATAACCAAATATCTGGATAAGCATTTTTAAAATTTGAAGCTCTGACACTCCATTAAAATTTTGAGGCTGGAACACCGTCCCGATTTCTTCTAAAGGATCTGTCCAGTAGAGGCCGATTGTGTTGGAAATAAAGGATGCCATCTGAAAAATGTCATAAAAAATAATTTTAAAAAAATACGTGAGAATTCGTATCGATAGCAATACTAAAACATTAGTTGGTAAAAATAATTTCCAGATCAAAGTCCATCCAAAAAGTTTTAATACTACTAATTATTTATGGGCTAAAACTTAAATATAAATTCGGCAATCAAAGAAATTAAACATAAATTCGGCAATCAAAGAAATTAAACATAAATTCGGCAAAGAAATTAAATTTTTAATAATAAAACAAATAAAATACATGGAATTGTTGAGATTTTTAAAATTTAATTTTTTTACCGTCAGTCCCAACCGCGTCGTAACCAGCGGCGGGCCCTGGACATACTGCGCGAGCACGCCCACAATTTTGTCCTTGAGCGCGGGGATCTCCGCGGGAGGAATGTCCGCGAGGCAGCGGGTGATTTTGAAATAGAGCGTATTCGCTGCCACATACTGAACTTCGACGGGTTTCCTCTGATCCAGCAACACCCACACGACTTGCCAAGCCTCTTTGGAGACTTGGAATAATTTCAGCCATTCATGACATTCCCGATTGACCTTGCCGGGATTCCGGTAAAATTCTCCCACGGCCTGTTCTACTTTCTCCGCAGTAAATTCCATATTATAAATAATTATTATTTTTATATAATAATAGTTACATACAAATTCAATCCTGCCGGAGCTGATGAATAACGGAGGGTGACGAGGCTTTGAATCTAAAATTCATATATTTTAAACATTTTTGTATTAATTCCAATAATAATAACAATATTATTCTTTTAAAATTATTCGCTTATCCTCCAAGTAAATTGTTTTTATTAAGCAATATAAAATTTAAACAAAATATAAATATAATACAAAAAATAAATTCAAAATAACAAAAAAGCATCATTTTTATATTTAATTCATACAAAATTCTTTTTTATTTTATATTATTATTGTATTTGTTACCTTTACGTCAATTGATAAATCTCCGTGAGGGAAACATTTCTCAAGCATCCCAACAAGTGATCATTGTTTTATTTTTAAAACAATTTTACTATATAAAGCTTTTTTTCTTTTATACATTTAAAAAAACAATAAATATTTATTATTTAATAATTTTTGCTTTCAAAACTTGTTTAATTGCAAGGAATAAAAGATTATTTATTTTAATTATTATTCCTGTATTTTTAAATATTTATATTTAATTAAGTTACAAGTTTGGCTTATATGAACGGATGATGGGACATTTTGTTATATAGAGGAAATTATAATCCCATTAAAATATTATTTAATTTTATTTATTTATTTATTCTTTCTTCCCTGTCTCTTTCTTTTCGTGATTGTTGGACAAGCAGGAATTCATTTTAAATTCTTGCGGGCGGCCATTCCTGTCATGGGTTAAATTCAATGGCGAGAATTATTTTGGGCAAAGGAAAGCTAGAAACTAGAAGCATACATAATGAAATGATGTAATATATGAGTCAAACAAAATTTAATACAAACAAGTTATACTATTTCCATTGCAAAAAAAGGTAAAACTCTATGGCAATCCAAAGGGACGATAGGGATGCACATGTGTCAGGAATTTAAACTTCCCTCTCTCACACCGCCATCGTCTGACTGTCGGAAAGCAAGGGAATTTTGTCTGCTCCTCGTGTGGATTCCAAAATCCAAGTCTTGTTGAAGTTTTTCTCCAATTCTAATAATCATTTCAAAATGGTAAGTAATTAAAATATTCTAATCTCATCAAAATTAGTTTTTTAATTGTGGTTAATTTATATTTTGAGGATTTTTCATTAATTTTTGTGAGAATTCCCATTGCAATTGTGAACAGCATGGGGAGATTCTGCCGTATGTATATTACATGTGTTTTAATGGGGGAGGCATGTGTGCTTTATTATAAGAGCCGAGCACCGGCAATTGCAATTTATTAAAATCAAATTTTGATGGAATTATTTTATATTTTATTTTTTTAGTCTCAATTTAATTTATTTAGTCTCAATTTAATTTATTTAGTCTCAATTTAATTTATTTGAATAATTTTAGCTTTTGTAACTTACTACAGTTTTTAATTTTAAAGAATGAATTTATGATATTGAATGATTAATTAGTTGCGAATTTATTAGAGAATTAAATGATTATTAAGAATAATATTATTTTAATTTTTATAATTTATTTTTGTTGAAAAAATATATTTGCATTCGTGTGTGAGATCATTAGTAAATTAATTTTGTCTGTAATTGTGATTTCCAGACCGCCAAGCGTCGTAATAATGGAAGGTCCAAGCACGGCCGTGGACACGTGAAACCCGTTCGTTGCACCAACTGTGCTCGGTGCGTTCCAAAGGATAAGGTGAATAAAAAAATAAAATATATTATAGACTTTTTGAAAATAATGATTGAAATATTGATTGATACAAATTGAAAATCGATCATAATGTTCTAATTTAAAATAATTTCCTTATTAAAATTAAACCAAGAAGTACAACAAGGCAAACAAAACTTCAATACATACTCGCTTGTGTTGATATTTTTTATTTGTTTTTGGACTTGTTTCATTATTCAAAAGCATTTTATTTAAAATGGTATTTTATTAAAATTGAAATTTAAAATTGTTGAATTCCAGGCCATCAAGAAATTCGTTATCCGTAACATTGTGGAAGCCGCGGCTGTCCGTGATATCACCGAAGCCTCAGTGTACAGCAGTTATCAGTTGCCCAAGTTGTATGCAAAGTTGCACTACTGCGTCAGTTGTGCTATCCACAGCAAGGTCGTCCGGAACAGGTCAAAGGCTGACCGAAGGATCCGAACTCCACCACCGAGGTTTGCTCGTCCTGTAAGTTCTCGTTTCTGTCACTGACTCCGTTCTTATTTTTTCTAATTTTACTGATCCTGATCGTGAATTTTGCTAATTTTAGTAAGTTTTTATGAATGTTTGTCATTTTGAATGTGTCATTATTAGTTATGTGTAAAAGCATGTTAATGAATATACTGGACTATTTTCCTAATTTCGTCATTGTCATTTTCAATTCCAGGGCCAGGACCAACGCCAGCAACAAGCGGCGAGGAAGTAGGCCACGCAGTGATCAAGTCAGCATTGATTACTCAAATATTCAAGTTTAATTCCCTTTGTTGACTGTATTATGAAGACATTGAATAAAGCGGAACTTTATGAATAAATAATATTCCAATTGAAGCAAGGACGTGTAAATAGTTCTTACTGGCAATCTCATTGTATTAATATTTCATACGTAATATTAAATATAATATAATATAATGTTTTGATAGCCATTGGTGGAGAAATACAACATTCAGAATACTCCGGCAAAAAAATATAAACTTAAAACTGCATAACCAAATCGAGTGCACTGCTGATATAATGGAACTTATGTAATGGAAATAATCAAAAAATTTTGTACAGTAATTCATAAATTGATAATTGTAATTAACACATTATTTAATTAATCTTAAGTTATTGCAGATTTTAGCAGCGGTCCGTTGATCTTCGTCGCACTTGCACATGCGGCAACATTTTTGCCAGTTTAGCTATTTCTTCTTTGACCTTCTCTTCGCAAATGCAATGTTCAATCTCCATTTCTCTCAAGTGACCCAACGCTTTCCCGACTTCTGCGACCGAGAGCTCATATTCCTACAATGGAATTTATCACGGATAAATGCACGTTAAAATATTACGTCACTATTATGGGGCTTTAAAAGCTTTCCGAATTAAATTATAACTTACCCAAGAGAAATTCAGGTATTCCAGTGTGGAAATTCTTCCCAAACAGTGCGTGATCAGATCATTCGTCATTGGTGAAGGATACCCATAGGCTCTTTCGATCGTGAGAGATTTTAACTCTGAAAAGGAATATACAATATTAATGTATGTATAGCATTAAAATAATTTTTTTAAATCTTAAAAGAGTAATAAATAATAATAATAATAAATAATAAGTTCAATTTTACGATTGTTATCAACAACAAAAATTAGATCTCTTGCGTTGTTTAAAAAAGTAGGATTAATATAAGAAACTACTATTACTAATCACCTTTAAAATCAACAATGGAGATTTCTCGTAGAATATTTTCATATGAATAACCCATTTCCAAGAATTTTAGAAGATCCTCTAAGACAATTCCGGCAAGCGTTGAAAAGCTGTAGTTCGCATCGATCTTCAAGTCCCTCAAATCTGGGATGAATTTGTGGATATCCATCAACATGCCCATGGTCAAGCCCATCTCGAAGGACCATAAATGAATTCCATAACTCGCAGAAGCTTTTGGAAAACATTTAGCTAATTTATTAGCCCAAACTGGAAATCCCAAATTCAGTACTTCGCGGCCATATTTGTTAGTCAAATTTTGGATACTAATTTCTACCCAAAGGGTTTCGACTCCATTATGAACAAATTCAGATTTGGCGAACATATTCTTCAAGTTCTCGAGGTGGATGTGTAGCACAATTCTTTTGAGGGAAGGGAGTTGATCTGGTGGAAATTTCCAATTCACGACGTTGTTTGCTATTATTCTCGCTTGATCAACCACTTGAAATTCCGTGTAATGAAGTTCGATTTCTCGTAAGACCGGGAATAAAATTGCATTGGGAAACAGCATGACCTCCAAATATTCCAACTTCGCAGACGTTTTTTCAACGAATGAGAGATATTTCTCTGAGGAGTCATACAGATTCCGGTAATTGTACAAACGCACAAAAAAACTCAGGACTTTTAATCGTGGGACGTTTAGTTTCATCAAAACAGTCCATCCATCGTCTGGGATGTCGAATACCTTCACATTCAGATGGTTTAATTGATCCGTAGAGATATTTTGAAGAAGATTCAACAAGTTTTGGCCTATTCCGACTTTGAAAGTCAAGGTTTCGAGTGCAGGATATTTTAGGACTGACTTCAGAAACGCTTTTGAGAGACCAGGCGGATCCTGAACAACTAAATTCTTAAGGGATGACAGAACGATCTCGTCATTTGGGATTTCATCCGGGAATTTAGCATCCTCATTGAAGGGCCAGTAACCGCATTCGAGTTTTAAGGATCTAATTTCCGCTTGCTTGACCGACAGCAACCTCTTCAACCCATGATTGAACTTTATTTCTTCTATTCGATGAGTGAATTCGATGCTTAATTTGTCCGTTAGAACTTGGGGCAATGAGATGAATTCTTCAAAATGATCTTCCGAAAATGTCTCTGGCACGACATTAAAATACTTGAAGGGCAACGGTAGAGAATCCAGCGGACCGAGTGACTTCATCCCAAGAAGTTCCTTGAATTCCTCCACATTCTTGTGAGAATACGACTTTTCTTCAATGGTCACCATGCACCGATTTTTCAACGAATCGCAAGCAAAATCATTCCATTCCTTGCAGACTAATCGGCAAATTTTCAATAGATTGACGTCCTTTATGCTGGGGATCAAGAGGCTCACGACCTGAAAATCATAAAAAGAACTATTACATCACTAAAGGCTTCCCAACAAACATTTTCAAAATACTGTTTAAAAACCGGAAATATTATTATGCATATGTCGAAGATAATATGATAGATGTTTTAAAAATTACGAGTATTATATTGATTATTTATTCAAATAATTAATATTGTACGAAATGTTGTAAATATCTTTATAATAAGTAGCAATTTAATTTTGATTAATATAAAACCTAATTTTAACAAGATTTAGATCAAACATATATTTACCAATGAGGGAATCCTTTCCTTCAAGTCTTCACCATCTGACCCTGCGGAATTGTCCATCGCTGTGTTCCCGTCCATTTCCAACGCAGTACAGCACAAAAATCAGTGACTTTTTCAATAGCGCAGTGTTAAGAGTTCGTGAATCAGAACAACCAAAAACCAAAATCGCGCAGGAATTATTACGACATGGAAATGGAAACGTTTGCATAGGTGACTGACGACAAAATGACTGTCGGTCTATATTTATCAACATTCTGAACAACCGGACTTAAACGTCGGAATTAAAACCTGAATCGTTATATTAAAACATAACTGTTTCAGCACCCGCAGCGCATGTCACTAATTGTGAACTTGCGCATTCAAATCCGTTCATGCTTGCTCATGCGCCATGGTGAATGAATATACAACAGGAGGAAAAGTAAATAAAATTAATAAAAATGCATAAAAATAAGTAATAATTGGTGTAATTATTGTAACTATGTATTTAATATTAATAATTATCTAATTTATATTTTAATAATATCATCAGTGCATAACTCATATTTAGCCGCTTCCCCAAAGTTCGGCATTGGTCATTTGTGTAGGTATAGCAAAAAATTCAGGATTTCATGCAATAAATACCATATTGAATATAATAACATTCCTGATTTTTGAAAATAAACTAACATAAAATTACAGAAAATATTAAATTTATGGCAGGTGAATCGTAGTATTTTTAATTTAAATTAAAGCTGTTACTGACTATTACATGATCCGCCAAGAAAATCAATCCCTAATATGTACATACGCTTCAAGACGATTGAAAATAAATTATTAAATTAAAATACTTATTAAAGCGCAGATGTGTAAATTTTTAAGCATATTTTCGAAATTCAAAGTGTGGTATTTGTTTTGAATCCTTCATGCACGTTTAGCACCCTTACGGGACAAGATGAGTAACTCGAAAGAAAATGGCGGAGCTCGACGATCTGGGGAGAAGAAACCTAAAGAACACATTTATGCTAATACGAATCCAGATGTTTGTAAATTCTCCCTTTACTTTTGTTTAACCATTGGCATTTTAAAATATATTTTAGTAATTTATTACAGATACAATACTTAAGTCTAATATTCTGGACCGAATTTCTGATCTAAAGGGAACGATCACGAAAACCGTCACGGCCGTCATTCCCGACGCTCAAGTAGTTACGAATGTCAAAATCATTTCGGAACGTCAGCCAACTGAGGATGACAAATTGAATTCGGCAAGAAGACGACCAGGCACATTGCAAACTGGACATCATTTTTCCGTCGCTGACCAAAGAGTCGGTCCAGACGCCAGGGGCTTGATTTATTTCGCGGGGCGGCGCGAAGGTCAAATTCCCGCGGGGGTGAGCAATGTTGCCACACTTCTGCCGATTGAACAGGTTGCGGAAATGCAAACGCGGGCGAAAAAAGTAAATATACAATATTTATTTTAAATATTTTCAGCCTAAATTCTTCAGTGACATTAATTATTCGAATTCAAAATTAATTACAAACAATAATTTATTTTATTATTTTCATTCCCAAGACTTCCATTACCACGGAAAATAATTTCCTCCAGGATGCCATCCTTGCTCACAACGAATTCCGAGGCAGGCACGGGGTGGGAAATGTGACTTTAGACATTGAAGTAAGATTTTTGACATATTTTCAGTGCATAATTGAAAGAAAATAAAAATAAATTTAGTAATTAATTAAAAATTATATTATTTTTATTATTTTTTAGCTCTGCAAGGTAGCACAATCTTGGGCGAACAAAATTTCAATGGCGGGGACGAAAGCCCACAGCATGAACGGCTATGGCGAATGTATTTTCTGGCGACCTTATGGCCCCGTTAATGGTCGTGACCCGGTCAGTGCTTGGTACGATGAAGGGAAATATTTTAATTGGAAGAATCTCGATATTCAAGCTGGAACGAGTATGTAATAATTTAGTAATAAGTTTTTGTTTGTTTTTTTTTCAATTAAATTCGTGTAAATACTAATATTTCAATATTTCAATTAATTTTCCTAAATTCAGAATTAATTATTTAAATTATTAAAAGTCTGTAATAATTTTTTATATTTATGCAAAACCAGATAATTTCACTCAACTCATTTGGAAATCCTCAACTAAAGTAGGAATCGCAATTGCCGCTGGAGGTCACGGGGTATTTGTAGTGGCCAATTATAATCCTCCTGGGAATATTAAGGGTCAGTTTCGGGAAAATGTCCTTCCCCTTCGAAGCAGCCTCGCCCAACCGAATAACCAATAACGGGCATTGTATTAATTTGAAATTTTATTTAAAAAAATTTATTTACTCCGATTTAGACTTCTTCGAAATCTTACGGTTTTACAAAATTTCTAAAATTACTATAGTGTCACTTTTTAATAATTATATTGGAAAATTCTTAAACGCGACCTGGGAAAATAAATAATTTTCTTTTTAAATGCCGCAGTAAAATCCAAAATTTGAATTTATTAAATATTTCTTAATTTTCTATTTTCTGTCTTTTCGCCTAGATCTTTTCATTTATTTTGTTTCATTTGAAAAATTGCACTTTACATTTGCACATACAGACGGACAGCTACAGCTCACAGCTGTTTAAATTTTTAAATTATTCAATTCGCGCCAAAATTAATTGTAATTAATAAAAACTACACCAGAATTAATTAAAATTTAAAATTAAGAAAAAAATTAATTCTTCACCAAAATCAAAATGAGTTTTGAAACCAGCCGGAAAAGTAAGAAGAGCTTTACCATGCTCCAACATCCGGCGCATCAGGTTACAAAAATACAAAATAATAGCTTGACTTCATTCATTACAAAATAAAATTACTAGAAAATTGTAAAACGAATGTTTTTAAAATACTCAAAACAATAATAATTAAATAGTTTTAAAACGATTTTTTTTGTTTTGAAATAAGTAGGGAACTCATCCAAGGAACGATGCCCTCGCTGCTCACAATCGACATAGAGCGCAGCATGGATTGCAGCCTTTGGTGTTGGATGACAAGGTAAAAATTATTTTTTTTAAATAATTTATTTATAGAAAACAGTTTTCTTTCAAAAAGTCTGTATTATATTTAATTTTTAATTTAAAATGGTAGTAAAATTAATTAATTTAAAAAAAAGATGATTTTAATTTTTTAAATGTTGTCAAATTAAAGACGTAATTAATAAAAAATATAATGCTGATAATGCTAATACAGAATTTATAACAATTATTTAAAAATATTTAAAAAATTAAAAATAATTTTAAAACAGTTTAAAGAAATTATTTAATTTTAAATAATTATTTATGTTTCCAAAAAGTTGGGTAAAGCGGCTCAAAAGCACGCCGACCACTTGCTCAGCTTGGGGAAGAATGCGAAGGCGGAGCACAGTCCGGAAGCGAAAACGTACGGCGAGAACCTGGCGCTCCTGCCGAAATTCGAGTATCCCATTGGCTCCGTCGTGGACACGTGGTATAATGAGGAGGCTGCGCGGTATGACTGGGATTTCAAGAATTTCCAGGAAGGGACCGGTCACATGACCCAGATCATCTGGAAGGAGACGAGGCGACTCGGCGTGGGCTACGCCACGGCGCACAAGCCCGATCGGACTATCATCGTCTTCCTTTATGATCCGACCGGAAATGCTTTCCACGCCTTTCGCCAGAATATCGTGCCGCCCAAGGGCTACAAATCTAAAAAGAAGTAGTGCAAATTATAGTGCGCAGGTTTTACATAAGTAACAACGCTATATTTAAAAAGAAACTTTTTCTAACATATATGGTTAAAATCTTGCTTTGCGACTTCTTATTATTAATTTTCACATGGCGGCGCGGCACGACACCTTCATTAATTTGTTTTATTTTCTTCGTTTCTGATTTTCAAAATTCACAGATTTTATTTGATTTTTAATGCTTGCGAATTAAAAATTCTGAAATAAAAAACGAAATTATTTCCCCCCTCAATTGTGGGATCTCATAATTTTAGAAATAGTTTTTCACATTATTTGCGTTGCTCTCGAACTGCGCCTGCGCCATAATTGCATGGATTAACACAATAACTAATTAGCTGACTTAATTTTCGAGACGAATTCCCCCCCCCCTGCGCATGCGCAAACTCATCCTGGAAAATGCAGGAACCTACTACTGAAGAAAAAGATGAACGTTATCCTATGACGCTTCAAATATCTGGAGATAAAATAATCAAAATGCGAAGGATTGTATTAGCTCAGGAAACCCTGGACGCCCATAACGAATATCGGAAATTCCATGGCGTGCCGGAATTAACGTTGGATGAAAATGTAGATAATTAATAATTTGGCATTGTTAATTTAAAAATAAAATTTTTATTTAATAGGTATTTCAATTTAATTTTTAATTTAAATATTTATTAAATGATATATATTATTTATTTATTAATTCTTATTAATTATTATTAGCTTTGCTCCCACTGTCAAAACTGGGCGGAGGAGCTCCACCGCCAGAATAAAATCCTGCACAGCCCGATGGCGGGCAAGTACGGCGAGAATATTTTCCACGCTTATGAGAAAAATAACGTACCGCCGCGCCGCTGCGTCCGCTCTTGGTACAATGAGGGGAGCAAGTTTGATTGGAGCAATATTGATCATCAGAAGGGAATGGGTGGGTAAAAATATATTTAAATTGTTGTGGTTATTAAATTGTGAAAATTATTAATTTTTTAAATATTTAAATGGTGAAAATTAAATTGTATTTTAAATTTAAATTTCGCGGCAATTAATTATTTTTTAAAATTGTTTCAACGTCAAAATTAATTAGTAAACTTAAATTGTTTGTTATCATTTTACCACTACGAAGGTGTTTTTGGTAAATATTTTTATTTTTAAAATTCCAGGTCACTTTAGTCAAATCATTTGGAAAAACTCTTCAAAGCTCGGCGTGGGCTACGCCTGTGGCACTGGCGGGGACACCACTCACGGGACGTTTTTAGTTTGTAATTACGATCCTCCAGGGAATATAGATGGCGCTTATCCTGAGAATGTATTTCCTGCTCAACTCCCAACACCTTCACCCCCGGAATCAATCAATGTCGCTAAAAATTCTTGAGGTTTCCTCTGAAATTACTGCATTACATTACATAAAAAGCATTACATGATGTATAATAAAGATTTATTTTTTAAGTGACTTTGCATGATTTTTAATTTAATACGCAAATATTGAAAGAATTTCCTTAATTAAAATAAGAATTACATTAAATTGAAATATGATGTAATATAAAATATTATGCTTGTATGGAGCGTTAAATAAATTTTTGTGATTTTTAATAACTTGTTTGTAAATTTTCAATAACATTTTTGTTATTTTTATTTGGACAACTAATTTTAAATAAAATATTATTCTTTTCTTTTAGATTTCTTAGATTTTTTCCTTGGTAGAATCTCTTTTTCTTCTAGTCGATGCTCAGCAGCAGCGGCGGCGGGAGGGGATTCCAGCCGTTCCTTCTTAATTGACCGCACCCGTTTCATCACTTCATCTTCCGAGGAGCAATTAGGAGTTAGAATTTCAGTTTTTATTTTTCTATTGGCCTTTGTTGTAACTTCTGCTGCTGGGTCGGGAAAATTATATGGAATTCCATCAACAACGGCGGATTTATGGCTACGGCGCTTGGATTTTTTAGTGGACGATCCTGCAGCTCCATTTATTTCTTCCGCCGGCGGAAGTTCTGGTGGTGAATTATTGGTTAAATGGATATTGGAATCTTCTTCTTCGTCATCTTCTTTTTCCTCATCATCACGGTCTTTCTTATGCTTCTTACTCTTTTTCTTGCTTTTCCTCTCCTTTCCTGAAGTGGATTGGCGAGACTGCATTTCCGTTTGAACTGAATCAAAGTCCGTGCCGTAAATCGGATGACGCTCCTTAATTCCAGCAGGCAATTTATGTGGAGGTTTGAATTCTGCTGTCAATTCAGGAATCGGCATCTCTTCCAAGTTTTCGCGGATGAGAATGTGGCCGTGGATGGCGGCGGCGACTGAAAAGTTGATACAAATTGATGTTTTTAATAAATTAATAATTAAAATAATAATACAATAATTTCTACCTTCTCCTATAAAAAACATAGAATTTTCCAAAATCCGTAATTTTGGTCGTAGCAGGACCCCCAATACATCATTGGAAAGGTCCAGAAATCGTAAGAACATAATTTGGACCCAATTTACAAGTTTCAAAATTTTGACCCGTTTTTGGCGGGAAAATTTAAAATTTTGACAACATTTTATTTTTTTACGAAAAATCTGTAACTTGCAGACCTTTTCCTGGGGGGTAATTCTGAAACCCCATAAAATTACCTTCATTGACGTAATTTTATTTAAGGCGTAGCTAGTGAGTCCCGGGGTCAAAAATGACTATTTTTAATTTTTTCCCCAAAAATTTAAACATTCCGCCACATTCAAGGCGCGTATTATATATATATAAAGTATGTAAGACATGTACATACTAATATAGCCTGATAACTTGATTGGGCCGTTGCGCGCGCTTGTAATAACATAATAAATAAATAATAAAAAAAATTCATATAAAAAGATAATAAATAATGAATAATAAAAAAATACATATTAACAACATAATAAATAAATAATAAACACATAACAAGTAAATAAAAACTCGAGACTGGAACAAATAAATATTATTTCCATCTTGTACCAGAAAATAAAGCTAAAATTACTGGCTTGAAAACCAAAGCACGTAGATGTAATGAATGTAATGCATAAATATATTACTGGAGTTTCTAGATTGAAAAACCAACGTAACGCATATTTGCATTAAACAAGAATGTCTTTTAGTATTTATAATTTATTATCTGGAACAACTGGGTTTCGGTTTTTAAGTTAATACCTGCGTGTTTTCCAGGGCAAGGATAACTCTTTGATCTTCGTTGTCATCGTCGTATTGCACAGCAACACCCCAAATTGTTTTTTTTATTTTGGAAAAAGTGTTTTTTAAAAGACTGTACTTTAGAGCTTTAAAGAAGCGATAGGCCTCTCTTATGAAGTAAGAAATAAGTAGGTATTATTATGTATAAAAAATACATTCGAAAAATTAAACAAGACTGGCGCGAAAAATATCTACAGTTTTTTTTCTTTTTTATTTTTTTAAAGCTTTTTGTTCGATCTGCAGAACTTCAAGGGAAAAAGCTCGCTTGACTTCAAAGCTCCTATAGCAATTTTCTTGTTCGGTGAAACGCAATGAAATGCTTGTGATTCAATGGTGAGACTGAGACTCCAGGTAGAATTGATTTTGTGGCAAAATTGCGCTTTCATATAAGCATCACACGGCAATCAGCACATTGTGACTTCAGTTTAATCTTCAATTATGTCGTTTAGAATGCTTACCTAACTATTTGCTTTGTAATTTGCTTAATTACCGCACGGTGTGTAAATCCAATTATAAAACACAAAATAAGAAACCTGGTTTGGTCGAATATGGAAATAAATGTACCTGAGTTTTACGTTGATAATAAGTGGGTTTGATGGATCAAGTGTGTATCTTATTTGAAAATGGATTTCCGTTGTAGCCGTAAAGTAAATACTAGGACTGTCGTGCTACGTATGGGGGCTCAAGGGTTTATGGCAAGTGTAAATAAAAACTATATTTAATAGGTTTTGTAATTGCAGGAATTGGAATAATCACTTCCACAACATTTTCGCTTATTTGCGATTTAGTTATGTAAATGTTTTGCAAACGTGCTTTTGATTGAAAGTCGCATTATAAAGAATAATTTTGATCCCCGGCACACTCAGTATTTAAAGTAGCCCTAAAGTCTAAACTCGTAATATACTTGCAATAGCAAATTGTGCCACTATCTGTTGCAATAATAAGTTTTGTATTTTTTTGTATTTTAATGTTAGGAGTACATTTATATTGATTTCTTCTTGATTGGCGTTAATGGATGATTGTTGTGATGATCTTAGCGCAATTGGCCTTGAATATATATACGAATCAGGGACCAACACACTCTCCTTCTCCCTGATTGCGTATCTATTTTCA